>JANJGN010002046.1:0-85000 GCA_026770705.1 Isurus oxyrinchus
GCCTCTTCGACCTCCGTGACCCTGATTCTGGCCCTGGTGCTACCCTCAGCCTCCTTGTAGCCCCCCCCCCACCACTGGCCCAGGTGGGGGAGGGGAGACACTGGACGGTCCGCTGTCTGGAGCTGGGTGAGCGGGATGTCCGTGTGGGAGGGGAGGGACCGATGGACAGGCTGTGACCCCCACTCCCTGGTGGGTGAGGTGTGGAAGACTCCGGCCGATGGAGCTGGTCCAGTGGGCAGTTGAACTCGGTGCCGGACACAGGCTGTGTGAACCCAGGAGGGTGAGGAATTTCCGCTCCGACGACCTGTGACCCCGCGGACAGGGCAGCTCAACCTCTGAACTCCGACCTGCAGAACTCCATTCACAGCTCAGCGTGTTCCCTACCTCCCACTCCCCTCACTATCCCTCCACTCCCCTCACCCTCCTCCCACTCCCCTCACTATCCCTCATACTCCCTTCATCCTCCTCCCACTCCCCTCACCCTCCTCCCACTCCCCTCACTATCCCTCCACTCCCCTCACCCTCCTCCCTCTCCCCTCACTATCCCTCCCACTCCCCTCACCTTCCTCCCACTCACTTCACTATCCCTCCACTCCCCTCACCCTCCTCCCTCTCCCCTCACTATCCCTCCACACCCCTCACTATCCCTCATACTCCCCTCACCCTCCTCCCACCTTCTTCACCCTCCTCCCACTCCTCTCACTATCCCTCCACTCCCCTCACCCTCCTCCCTCTCCCCCACACTATCTCTCCCACTCCCCTCACCTTCCTCCCACTCACTTCACCCTCCCTCCCACTCCCCTCACCCTCCCCCCACTCCCCTCACTATACCTCCCACTCCCCTCACTATCCCTACCACTCCCCTCATTATCCCTCCCACTCCCCTCACCCTCCCCCCACTCCCCTCATGATCCCTCCCACTCCCCTCACTATCCCTCCCGCTCCCCTCACCTCCTCCCAATCCCCTCACCCTCCCGCCACTCCCGTCACTATCCCTCCCACTATCCTCATTATCCCTCCAACTCCCATCATCCTCCTACCTCTCCCCTCACCCCTCCCCCACTCCCCTCACTATCCCTTGCACTCTCCTCACCCTTCCCCCCACTCCCATCACCCTACCCCCACTCCCCTCACCCTCCCTCCCACTTCCCTCACCCTCCCTCCCACTCCCCTCACCCTCCCCCACATCCTCCCTCCCACTTCACTCACTATCCCTCCCACTCCCCTCACCGTCTCCCACTCCCCTCACCCTCCCTCCCACTTGCCTCACTATCCCTCTCATTCCCCTCACCCTCCCTCCCACTTCCCACACCCACCCCCACTCCCCTCACCTCCTCCCACTCCCCTCACCCTCCCACTTCCCTCACTATCCCTCCCACTCCCCTCACCCACCCTTCCACTCCGCTCACTATCCTTCCCACTCCCCCACCTTCCCTCCCACTCCCCTCACTATCCCTCACACTCCCCTCACCCTCCCACGACTCCCCTCACTATCCCTCTCACTCCCCTCATCCTCCCACCCACTGTCCCCCTGAGTCCCCTCACTATCCCACTCCCCACCCACTCCCCACCCACTCACCACACACTCTCCCCCCCGTGTCCCTCACTGTCCCACTCCCCACAAACTCTCCCCCCCGTGTCCCTCACTGTCCCACTCCCCACACACTCCCCCCCCACCGAGTCCCCTCACTGTCCCACTCCCCACACACTCTCCCCCCGTGTCCCTCACTGTCCCACTCCCCACACACTCTCCCCCCCGTGTCCCTCACTGTCCCACTCCCCACACACTCTCCCCCCGAGTCCCCTCACTGTCCCACTCCCCACACCTACTCTCCCCCCCGTGTCCCTCACTGTCCCACTCTCCACACACTCTCCCCCCGTGTCCCTCACTGTCCCACTCCCCACTCACTCTCCCCCCGTGTCCCTCACTGTCCCACTCCCCACACACTCTCCCCCCCGTGTCCCTCACTGTCCCACTCCCCACACACTCTCCCCCCCGTGTCCCTCACTGTCCCACTCCCCACACACTCTCCCCCCCGAGTGTCCTCACTGTCCTACTCCCCACCCACTCTCCCCCCGTGTCCCTCACTGTCCCACTCCCCACACACTCTCCCCGCGAGTCCCCTCACTGTCCCACTCCCCACACACTCTCCCCCCGTGTCCCTCACTGTCCCACTCCCCGCACACTCTCCCCCCGTGTCCCTCACTGTCCCACTCCCCACACACTCTCCCCCCGTGTCCCTCACTGTCCCACTCCCCGCACACTCTCCCCCTGTGTCCCTCACTGTCCCACTCCCCACACACTCTCCCCCCCCCCCGTGTCCCTCACTGTCCCACTCCCCGCACACTCTCCCCCCGTGTCCCTCACTGTCCCACTCCCCACACACTCTCCCCCCGTGTCCCTCAAAGTCCCACTCCCCACACACTCTCCCCCCGTGTCCCTCACTGTCCCACTCCCCACACACTCTCCCCCCGAGTCCCCCTCACTGTCCCACTCCCCACACACTCTCCCCCCGAGTCCCCTCACTGTCCCACTCCCCACACACTCTCCCCCCTGTGTCCCTCACTGTCCCACTCCCCACACACTCTCCCCCCGTGTCCCTCACTATCCCACTCCCCACACACTCTCCCCCCGTGTCCCTCACTGTCCCACTCCCCACACACTCTCCCCCCGTGTCCCTCACTGTCCCACTCCCCACACACTCTCCCCCCGTGTCCCTCACTGTCCCACTCCCCACATGCTCTCCCCCCGTGTCCCTCACTGTCCCACTCCCCACACACTCTCCCCCCGAGTCCCCTCACTGTCCCACTCCCCACACACTCTCCCCCCGAGTCCCCTCACTGTCCCACTCCCCACACACTCTCCCCCCGAGTCCCCTCACTGTCCCACTCCCCACACACTCTCCCCCTGTGTCCCTCACTGTCCCACTCCCCACACACTCTCCCCCTGTGTCCCTCACTGTCCCACTCCCCACACACTCTCCCCCCCGTGTCCCTCACTGTCCCACTCCCCACACACTCTCCCCCCCGTGTCCCTCACTGTCCCACTCCCCATACACTCTCCCCCCGAGTCCCCTCACTGTCCCACTCCCCACACACTCTCCCCCCCGAGTCCCCTCACTGTCCCACTCCCCACACACTCTCCCCCCGAGTCCCCTCACTGTCCCACTCCCCACACACTCTCCCCCGCGAGTCCCCTCACTGTCCCACTCCCCACACACTCTCCCCCTGTGTCCCTCACTGTCCCACTCCCCACGCATTCTCCCCCCGTGTCCCTCACTGTCCCACTCCCCACACACTCTCCCCCCGTGTCCCTCACTGTCCCACTCCCCACACACTCTCCCCCCGTGTCCCTCACTGTCCCACTCCCCGCACACTCTCCCCCCGTGTCCCTCACTGTCCCACTCCCCACACACTCTCCCCCCGTGTCCCTCACTGTCCCACTCCCCACACACTCTCCCCCCGAGTCCCCTCACTGTCCCACTCCCCACACACTCTCCCCCTGTGTCCCTCACTGTCCCACTCCCCACGCACTCTCCCCCCGTGTCCCTCACTGTCCCACTCCCCACACACTCTCCCCCCGAGTCCCCTCACTGTCCCACTCCCCACCCACTCTCCCCTCGAGTCCCCTCACTGTCCCACTCCCCACACACTCTCCCCCCGTGTCCCTCACTGTCCCACTCCCCACACACTCTCCCCCCGTGTCCCTCACTGTCCCACTCCCCACATGCTCTCCCCCCGTGTCCCTCACTGTCCCACTCCCCACACACTCTCCCCCTGTGTCCCTCACTGTCCCACTCCCCACGCACTCTCCCCCCGTGTCCCTCACTGTCCCACTCCCCACACACTCTCCCCCCGTGTCCCTCACTGTCCCACTCCCCACACACTCTCCCCTCGAGTCCCCTCACTGTCCCACTCCCCACACACTCTACCCCCGAGTCCCCTCACTGTCCCACTCCCCACACACTCTACCCCCCCCCCCTCCATTGCTTCATCACTTCTCTCTTGGAGCCTATTCTTGGTACCTGGTCACCACTGCTCTGGATTCCGAATTATCCCTCAGGGCTGCAGCTTAAACGCACTTTTCAAAAGGGACGAAGTCACAGATTCCACGAGGGGAAGTAGAAACTGTGTTAATGAAACATTATATCATGAATTGTTATAAATAAAGAATTTTAGAGACTAATCTCTGTCAGAGCGTCTGGTGTATTACTCCAAAAAAGCCCCACACTGTCACAGGGTCAGTGCTGAGGGAGCGCCGCACTGTCACAGGGTCAGTGCTGAGGGAGCGTCGCACTGTGGGAGGGTCAGTGCTGAGGGAGCGCCGCACTGTGGGAGGGTCAGTGCTGAGGGAGCGCCGCACTGTGGGAGGGTCAGTGCTGAGGGAGCGCCGCACTGTGGGGGGGTCAGTGCTGAGGGAGCGCCGCGCTGTCGGACGGTCAGTGCTGAGGGAGCGCCGCACTGTCGGAGGGTCAGTGCTGAGGGAGCGCCGCACTGTGGGAGGGTCAGTGCTGAGGGAGCGCCGCACTGTCGGAGGGTCAGTGCTGAGGGAGTGCCGCACTGTCGGAGGGTCAGTGCTGAGGGAGCGCCGCGCTGTGGGAGGGTCAGTGCTGAGGGAGAGTCGCACTGTCGGAGGGTCAGTGCTGAGGGAGCGCCGCACTGTCGGAGGGTCAGTGTTGAGGGAGCGCCGCACTGTCGGAGGGTCAGTGCTGAGGGAGCGCCGCACTGTCGGAGGGTCAGTGCTGAGGGAGCGCCGCACTGTCGGAGGGTCAGCGCTGAGGGAGCGCCGTAATGTCGGGGGGTCAGCGCTGAGGGAGCGCCGCACTGTCAGAGGGTCAGTGCTGAGGGAGAGCCGCACTGTCGGAGGGTCAGCGCTGTGGGAGCGCCGCACTGTCGGAGGGTCAGTGCTGAGGGAGGGCCGCACTGTGGGAGGGTCAGTGCTGAGGGAGCGTCGCACTGTGGGAGGGTCAGTGCTGAGGGAGCGTCGCACTGTTGGAGGGTCAGTGCTGAGGGAGCGCCGCACTGTGGGAGGGTCAGTGCTGAGGGAGCGTCGCACTGTTGGAGGGTCAGTGCTGAGGGAGCGTCGCACTGTTGGAGGGTCAGTGCTGAGGGAGTGCCGCACTGTCGAAGGGTCAGTGCTGAGGGAGCGCCGCTCTGTGGGAGGGTCAGTGCTGAGGGAGCGCCGCACTGTCGGAGGGTCAGTGCTGAGGGAGTGCTGCACTGTGGGAGGGTCAGTGCTGAGGGAGCGTCACACTGTTGGAGGGTCAGTGCTGAGGGAGCGTCACACTGTTGGAGGGTCAGTGCTGAGGGAGAGCCGCACTGTGGGAGGGTCAGTGCTGAGAGAGCGCCGCACTGTCGGAGGGTCAGTGCTGAGGGAGCGCCGCACTGTCGGAGGGTCAGTGCTGAGGGAGCGCCGCACTGTGGGAGGGTCAGTGCTGAGGGAGCGCCGCACTGTCGGAGGGTCAGTGCTGAGGGAGCGCCGCACTGTCGGAGGGTCAGTGCTGAGGGAGTGCCGCACTGTGGGAGGGTCAGTGCTGAGGGAGCGTCACACTGTTGGAGGGTCAGTGCTGAGGGAGCGTCACACTGTTGGAGGGTCAGTGCTGAGGGAGCGCCGCACTGTCGGAGGGTCAGCGCTGAGGGAGCGCCGTACTGTCGGGGGGTCAGCGCTGAGGGAGCGCCGCACTGTCAGAGGGTCAGTGCTGAGGGAGAGCCGCACTGTCGGAGGGTCAGCGCTGTGGGAGCGCCGCACTGTCGGAGGGTCAGTACTGAGGGAGTGTCGCACTGTTGGAGGGTCAGCGCTGAGGGAGCGCTGCACTGTGAGAGGGTCAGTGCTGAGGGAGGGCCGCACTGTGGGAGGGTCAGTGCTGAGGGAGCGTCGCACTGTGGGAGGGTCAGTGCTGAGGGAGCGTCGCACTGTTGGAGGGTCAGTGCTGAGGGAGCGCCGCACTGTGGGAGGGTCAGTGCTGAGGGAGCGTCGCACTGTGGGAGGGTCAGTGCTGAGGGAGCGCCGCACTTTCGGAGGGTCAGTGCTGAGGGAGTGCCGCACTGTGGGAGGGTCAGTGCTGAGGGAGCGCCGCACTGTGGGAGGGTCAGTGCTGAGGGAGCGCCGCACTGTCGGAGGGTCAGTGTTTATACCTCAGCCGACATCACTAACAGAAGGTGACACGGGACATTATCACAGGATACTTTATGTACGTTACATCTGCGACCGCTTTGAACAGAAACAGTAGGGGGTTGACACTCGGCAGATTAGGAGCTATACCTGGAAGGAGCCCTCGCTGCCACCATGTTGTATATGTCTGACCCTGAAGCTGTCATCAGTCCCGATTCAGAGCCAGAGGACCACACTGGACAGACTTGGATATAATGGTCAGCAACCTGCTGCAAAGAACCAGGCCATTCGGCCCGCATCCCGTGTGCTGGTGCTTCTGCCCCACCCGAAACTCCACCCACCCCCTCTTCATCCCCTAACCCCTACACCCTTACCCTCCTATCCCCTTCCCCCTCATGTGTTTATCCAGCTCCCCCCCCCCACCTCAAACACCTCGAGACGATTCACCTCGACCCCTCCCTGTGGGAGCGAGTTCCACATTCTCCCCGCTCGCTGGGTAAAGACCTTTCTCCTGAATTCCCCCCCCCCCGATTGGATTTGTTAGGGACTGTCTCATATCAATGTCCCCCTAGTTCTGGTCTCCCCCCCACAAGTGGAAACATCTCCTCCACGCCGACCGTATCAAATGGCCCCCACATCATTGGAAAGAGTCCAGCCAGGTCACCACCTCAGCCTCCTATTTTCTAGAGAAAACAGCCCCATCCTGTTCAATCTTTCCCGATAGTTATAACCTCTCCCTTCTGGGATCTTACTTATGGATCTTTTACTGCAACTTCTCCAGTGTCTCTATATCCTTTTCATAACATACAGACTGGAACTGTGCACGGTGCGCCAAGTGTGGTCTAACCAAGGGATACGGAGACCGGAACTGTGCACGGTGCTCCGAGTGTGGTCTAACCGAGGTATACGGAGACCGGAACTGTGCACTGTGCTCCAAGTGTGGTCTAACCGAGGGTTACGGAGACCGGAACTGTGCACAGTGTTCCGAGTGTGGTCTAACCGAGGGATACGGAGACCGGAACACTGCACAGTGCTCCGAGTGTGGTCTAACCGAGGGATACGGAGACCGGAACACTGCACAGTGCTCCGAGTGTGGTTTAACCAAGGGATACGGAGACCGGAATTGTGCACGGTGCTCCGGGTGTGGTCTAACTGAGGGATATGAAGACCGGAACTGAAGACAGTGCTCTGGGTGTGGTCTAACTGAGGGACATGGTGACCGGAACTGTGCACGGTGCTCCGAGTGTGGTCTAACCGAGGGATATGGAGACCGGAACTGTGCACAGTGCTCCGAGCGTGGTCTAACCAAGGGATACGGAGACCGGAAATCTGCACAGTGCTCTAAGTCTGGTCTAACCGAGGGATATGGAGAACGGAACTGTACACAGTGCACCGATTGTGGTCTATCCGAGGGATTCGGAGACCAGAACTGTGCACAGTGCTCCGAGTGTGGTCTGACAGAGGGATACGGAGACTGGAACTGTGCACGGTGCTCCGAGTGTGGTCTAACCGAGGGATATGGAGTTCAGAACTGTGCACGGCGCTCCGAGTGTGGTCTAACCGAGGGATACGGAGACCGGAACTGCACACAGTACTCCGAGTGTGGTCTAACTGTGGGATAAGGAGACGGGAACTGTGCACAGTGCTCCGAGTGTGGTCTAACTGTGGGATAAGGAGACCGGAACTGTGCACAGTGCTCCGAGTGTGGTCTAACTGTGGGATAAGGAGACCGGAACTGTGCACGGTGCTCTGAGTGTGGTCTAACCAAGGGATAAAGAGACCGGAACTCGGCACAGGGCTCCGATTGTGGTCTAACTGTGGGATACGGAGATCGGAACTGTGAACAGTGCTCCGAGTGTGGTCTAACCGAGGGACAGGGAGACCGGAACTGTGCACAGTGCTCCGAGTGTGGACTAACCGAGGGATACAAAAACCGGAAACATGAATGGTTTTCCGAGTGTCGTCTAACTGAGGAATACAGGAACCGGAACTGTGCACAGTGCTCCGACTGTGGTCTAACCGAGGGATACGGAGACTGGAACACTGCACAGTGCTCCACGTGTGGTGTAACCAAGGGATACGGAGACCGGAACTGTGCGCGGAGCTCCAAGTGTGGTCTAACCGAGGAATACGGGGACCGGAACTGTGCACAGTGCTCTGAGTGTGGTCTAACCAAGTGTACGGAGACCAGAACTGTGCACAGTGCTCCGAGTGTGGTCTAACCGAGGGATATGGAGACCGGAACTGTGCACAGTGCTCCGAGTGTGGTCAAACCGAGGGATACGGAGACCAGATCTGTGCACAGTGCTCCGAGTGTGGTCTAACTGAGGAATACGGAGACCGGAACTGTGCACGGTGCTCCGAGTGTGGTCTAACCGAGGGATACGGAGACCAGAACTGTGCCCGGTGCTCCGAGTGTGATCTAACCAAGGGATACGGAGACGGAATTGTGCACGGTGCTCCGAGTGTGGTCTAACCAAGGGATACGGAGACGGAATTGTGCACGGTGCTCCGGGTGTGGTCTAACTGAGGGATATGAAGACCGGAACTGCGCACAGTGCTCCGAGTGTGGTCTAACTGAGGGATATGAAAACCGGAACTGCGCACAGTGCTCCGAGTGTGGTCTAACTGAGGGATACAGAGAGCAGAACTGTGTATAGTGCTCCGAGTGTGGTCTGACTGAGGGATACGGAGACTGGAACTGTGCCCGGTGCTCCGAGTGTGGTCTAACTGAGGGATACGGAGAGCGGAACTGTGCATAGTGCTCCGGGTGTGGTCTAACCGAGGGATACGCAGAGCAGAACTGTGCACAGTCTGCGAATGTGGTCTAATCGAGTGCTACGAAAACGGAAATGTGCACAGTGCTCCGAGTGTGGTCTAACCAAGGGATACAGAGACTGGAACACTGCACAGTGCTCCGAGTGTGGTCTAACCGAGGGATAAGGAGACCGGAACTGTTCACAGTGCACCGATTGTGGTCTATCCGAGGGATTCGGAAACCAGAACTGTGCACAGTGCTCCGAGTGTGGTCTAACCGAGGAATACGAAGACCGGAACTGCGCACAGTGCTCCGAGTGTGGTCTAACTGAGGGATATGCAGACTGCAACTGTGCATGGTGCTCCGAGTGTGGTCGAACTGAGGGATACAGTGACCGGAACTGAGCACAGTTCTCCAAGTGTGGTCTAACCGAGGGATATGCAGACTGCAACTGTGCATGGGGCTCCGAGTGTGGTCGAACTGAGGGATACAGTGACCGGAACTGAGCACAGTGCTCCAAGTGTGGTCTAACTGAGAAATAAATAGACTGGAACTATGCACAGTGCTCCGAGTGTGGACTAACTGAGGGATATGGAGACCGGAACTGTGCACAGTGCTCCGAGTGTGGACTAACTGAGGGATATGGAGACCGGAACTGTGCACAGTGCTCCGAGTGTGGTCTAACCAATGGTTACAGAGACCAGAACTGTGTACAGTGCTCCGAGTGTGGTCTAACCGAGGGATACGGAGACCGGAACTGTGCACAGTGCTCCGAGTGTGGTCTAACCGAGGGATACGGAGACCAGAACTGTGCACGGTGCTCCGAGTGTGGTCTAACCCAGGGATATGAAGACCGGTATTGTGCACGGTGCTCCAAGTGTGGTCTAACCGAGGGATACAGAGACCGGAACTGTGCACAGTGCTCTGAGTGTGGCCTCACCAAGGCATACGGAGAACGGAACTGTGCACAGTAGTCCAAGTGTGGTCTAACCTAGTGATACAGAGACCGGAACTGGGCACAGTGCTCCAAGTGTGGTCTAACTGAGGGATATGGAGACCAGAACTGTGCACAGTGCTCCGAGTGTGGACTAACCGAGGGATACGGAGAACAGAACTGTGCATTGTGCTCCAAGTGTGGTCTAACCCAGGGATACGGAGACCGGAACTGTGCACGGTGCTCCAAGTGTGGTCTAACCCAGGGATACGGAGACCGGAACTGTGCACAGTGCTCCGAGTGTGGTCTAACCCAGAGATACGGAGACTGGAGCTGTGCACAGTGCTCCAAGTGTGGTCTAACTGAGCGATACGGAAACCGGAACTGTGCACAGTGCTCCGAGTGTAGTCTAACTGAGGGAGACGGAGACCGGAAGTGGGCACGGTGCTCCGAGTGTGGTCTAACTGAGGGATATGGAGAACGTAACTGTGCACTGTGCTGCATGTGTGGTCTAACCGAGGGATACAGAGAGCGGAACTGTGCACGGTGCTCCGAGTGTGTTCTAACCGAGGGATATGGAGAGTGGAATTGCGCACGGTGCTCCGAGTGTTGTCTAACCGAGGGATATGGAGAGTGGATCTGTGCACAGTGCTCCGAGTGTGGTCTAACCGAGGGATACGGAGACCAGAACTGAGCACGGTGCTCCGAGTGTGGTCTAACCGAGGGATACGGAGACCGGAACTGTGCACGGTGCTCCGAGTGTGGTCAAAGTTAGGGATACGGAGACCGGAACTGAGCACAGTGTTCTGAGTGTGGTCTAACCGAGGGATATGCAGACTGCAACTGTGCACGGTGCTCCGAGTCTGGTCGAACTGAGGGATACAGTGACCGGAACTGTGCACAGTGCTCAGAGTGTGGTCTAACCGAGGGATACCTCGACCGGAACTGAGCACAGTTCTCCGAGTGTGGTCTAACTGAGGGATATGGAGACCGGAACTGTGCACAGTGCTCTGAGTGTGGTCTAACCAATGGTTACAGAGACCGGAACTGTGCACAATGCTCTGAGTGTGGTCTAACCGAGGGATACGGAGACCGGAACTGTGCACAGTGCTCCGAGTGTGTTCTAACCGAGGTGAACGGAGACCAGAACTGTGCACGGTGCTCCGAGTGTGTTCTAACCGAGGTATACGGAGACCGGAACTGTGCATTGTGCTCCGAGTGTGGTCTAACCCAGGGATATGAAGACCGGTATTGTGCACGGTGCTCCAAGTGTGGTCTAAGCGAGGGATACAGAGACCCGAACTGTGCACAGTGTTCTGAATGTGGCCTCACCAAGGCATACGGAGAACGGAACTGTGCACAGTGCTCCGAGTGTGGTCTAACCTAGTGATACATAGACCGGAACTGGGCACAGTGCTCCAAGTGTGGTCTAACTGAGGGATACGTAGACTGGAACTGTGCACAGTGCTCCGAGTGTGGTCTAACCGAGGGATACGGAGACCGGAACTGTGCACGGTGCACCGAGCGTGGTCTAACCGAGTGATACTGTGACCGGAACTGTGCACGGTGCTCCGAGTGTGGTCTAACCCATGGATACGGAGACCGGAACTGTGCACAGTGCTCCGAAAGTGGTCCAACACTGGGATATGGAGACCGGAACTGTGCACAGTGCTCCGAGTGTGGTCTAACCGTGGGATACGGAGACCGGAACTGTGCACGGTGCTCCGAGTGTGGTCTAACCGAGTGATACAGAGACCAGAACTGTGCACGGTGCTCCGAGTGTGGTCGAACTGAGGGATACAGTGACTGGAACTGTGCACGATTCTCCGAGTGTGGTCTAACCGAGGGATACCTCGACCGGAACTGAGCATCGTGCTAAGAGTCTGGTCTAACTGAGAAATACATAGAACGGAACTATGCACAGTTCTCCGAGTGTGGGCTAACTGAGGGATATGGAGACCGGAACTGTGCACAGTGCTCTGAGTGTGGTCTAACCGAGGGATACGGAGACCAGAACTGCGCACAGTGCTCCGAGTGTGGTCTAACCGAGGGATACGGAGACCGGAACTGTGCACGGTGCTCCGAGTGTGGTCTAACCGAGGGATACGGAGACCAGAACTGAGCACGGTGCTCCGAGTGTGGTCTAACCGAGGGATACGGAGACCGGAACTGTGCACGGTGCTCTGAGTGTGGTCAAAGTTAGGGATACGGAGACCGGAACTGAGCACAGTGTTCTGAATGTGGTCTAACCGAGGGATATGCAGACTGCAACTGTGCACGGTGCTCCGAGTCTGGTCGAACTGAGGGATACAGTGACCGGAACTGTGCACAGTGCTCAGAGTGTGGTCTAACCGAGGGATACCTCGACCGGAACTGAGCACAGTTCTCCGAGTGTGGTCTAACTGAGGGTTATGGAGACCGGAACTGTGCACAGTGCTCTGAGTGTGGTCTAACCAATGGTTACAGAGACCAGAACTGCGCACAGTGCTCTGAGTGTGGTCTAACCGAGGGATACGGAGACCGGAACTGTGCACGGTGCTCCGAGTGTGTTCTAACCGAGGTGAACGAAGACCAGAACTGTGCACAGTGCTCCGAGTGTGGTCTAACCGAGGTATACGGAGCCCGGAACTGTGCATTGTGCTCCGAGTGTGGTCTAACCCAGGGATATGAAGACCGGTATTGTGCACGGTGCTCCAAGTGTGGTCTAACCGAGGGATACAGAGACCGGAACTGTGCACAGTGTTCTGAATGTGGCCTCACCAAGGCATACGGAGAACGGAACTGTGCACAGTGCTCCGAGTGTGGTCTAACCTAGTGATACATAGACCGGAACTGGGCACAGTGCTCCAAGTGTGGTCTAACTGAGGGATACGGAGACTGGAACTGTGCACAGTGCTCCGAGTGTGGTCTAACCGAGGGATACGGAGACCGGAACTGTGCACGGTGCACCGAGCGTGGTCTAACCGAGTGATACTGTGAACGGAACTGTGCACGGTGCTCCAAGTGTGGTCTAACCCATGGATACGGAGACCGGAACTGTGCACAGTGCTCCGAAAGTGGTCCAACACTGGGATATGGAGACCGGAACTGTGCACAGTGCTCCGAGTGTGGTCTAACCGTGGGATACGGAGACCGGAACTGTGCACGGTGCTCCGAGTGTGGTCTAACCGAGTGATACAGAGACCAGAACTGTGCACGGTGCTCCGAGTGTGGTCTAACCGAGGGATACCTCGACCGGAACTGAGCATCGTGCTAAGAGTCTGGTCTAACTGAGAAATACATAGAACGGAACTATGCACAGTTCTCCGAGTGTGGGCTAACTGAGGGATATGGAGACCGGAACTGTGCACAGTGCTCTGAGTGTGGTCTAACCGAGAAATAAATAGACTGGAACTATGCACAGTGCTCCGAGTGTGGACTAACTGAGGGATATGGAGACCGGAACTGTGCACAGTGCTCCGAGTGTGGACTAACTGAGGGATATGGAGACCGGAACTGTGCACAGTGCTCCGAGTGTGGTCTAACCAATGGTTACAGAGACCAGAACTGTGTACAGTGCTCCGAGTGTGGTCTAACCGAGGGATACGGAGACCGGAACTGTGCACAGTGCTCCGAGTGTGGTCTAACCGAGGGATACGGAGACCAGAACTGTGCACGGTGCTCCGAGTGTCGTCTAACCGAGGGATACGGAGACCGGAACTGTGCACAGTGCTCCGAGTGTGGTCTAACCGAGGTGGACGGAGACCGAAACTGTGCATTGTGCTCCGACTGTGGTCTAACCCAGGGATATGAAGACAGGTATTGTGCACGGTGCTCCAAGTGTGGTCTAACCGAGGGATACAGAGACCGGAACTGTGCACAGTGCTCTGAGTGTGGCCTCACCAAGGCATACGGAGAACGGGACTGTGCACAGTAGTCCAAGTGTGGTCTAACCTAGTGATACAGAGACCGGAACTGGGCACAGTGCTCCAAGTGTGGTCTAACTGAGGGATATGGAGACCGGAACTGTGCACAGTGCTCCGAGTGTGGACTAACCGAGGGATACGGAGACCAGAACTGTGCATTGTGCTCCAAGTGTGGTCTAACCCAGGGATACGGAGACCGGAACTGTGCACGGTGCTCCAAGTGTGGTCTAACCCAGGGATACGGAGACCGGAACTGTGCACAGTGCTCCGAGTGTGGTCTAACCCAGAGATACGGAGACTGGAGCTGTGCACAGTGCTCCAAGTGTGGTCTAACTGAGCGATACGGAAACTGGAACTGTGCACAGTGCTCCGAGTGTAGTCTAACTGAGGGATACGGAGACCAGAACTGTGCACGGTGCTCCGAGTGTGGTCTAACCGAGGTATACGGAGACCGGAACTGTGCATTGTGCTCCGAGTGTGGTCTAACCCAGGGATATGAAGACCGGTATTGTGCACGGTGCTCCAAGTGTGGTCTAAGCGAGGGATACAGAGACCCGAACTGTGCACATGGTTCTGAGTGTGGCCTCACCAAGGCATACGGAGAACGGAACTGTGCACAGTTCTCCGAGTGTGGTCAAACCTAGTGATACAGAGACCGGAACTGGGCACAGTGCTCCAAGTGTGGTCTAACTGAGGGATATAGAGACCGGAACTGTGCACAGTGCTCCGAGTGTGGTCTAACCGAGGGATACGGAGACCGGAACTGTGCATTGTGCTCCAAGTGTGGTCGAACTGAGGGATACAGAGACCGGAACAGAGCACAGTGCTCCAAGTGTGGTCTAACCGACGGGCACGGAGACCGGAACTGTGCACGGTGGACCGAATGTGCTCTAACTGAGGGATATGAAGACCGGAACTGCGCACAGTGCTGCGAGTGTGGTCTGACTGAGGGATACGGAGACTGGAACTGTGCCCGGTGCTCCGAGTGTGGTCTAACTGAGGGATATGGAGAGCGGAACTGTGCATAGTGCTCCGGGTGTGGTCTAAACGAGGGATACGCAGAGCAGAACTGTGCACAGTCTGCGAATGTGGTCTAACCGAGTGGTACGGAAACGGAAATGTGCACAGTGCTCCGAGTGTGGTCTAACCGAGGGATACAGAGACCGGAACTGTTCTCAGTGCACCGATTGTGGTCTATCCGAGGGATTCGGAAACCAGAACTGTGCACAGTGCTCCGAGTGTGGTCTAACCGAGGAATACGTAGACCGGAACTGTGCACAGTGCTCCGAGTGTGGTCTAACCGAGGGATACGGAGACTGGAACTGTGCACGGTGCTCCGAGTGTGGTCTAACAGAGGGATACAGAGACCAGAACTGCGCACAGGGCTCCGAATGTGGTCTAACCGAGGGATACGGAGACCGGAACTGTGCATTGTGCTCCAAGTGTGGTCGAACTGAGGGATACAGAGACCGGAACAGAGCACAGTGCTCCAAGTGTGGTCTAACCGACGGGCATGGAGACCGGAACTATGCACGGTGGACCGAATGTGCTCTAACTGAGGGATATGGAGACCGGAAATGTGCACGGTGCTCCGAGTGTGGTCTAACTGAGGGATACGGAGACCAGAACTGTGCACGGTGCTCCGAGTGTGGTCTAACCGAGTGATACAGAGACCAGAACTGTGCACGGTCCTCCAAGTGTAGTCTAACCGAGGGATACAGAGACCGGAACTGTGCACAGTGCTCCGAGTGTGGTCAAACCGAGGGATACGGAGACCAGATCTGTGCACAGTGCTCCGAGTGTGGTCTAACTGAGGAATACGGAGACCGGAACTGTGCACGGTGCTCCAAGTGTGGTCTAACCAAGGGAGACGGAGACCAGAACTGTGCCCGGTGCTCCGAGTGTGGTCTAACCAAGGGATACGGAGACGGAATTGTGCCCGGTGCTCCGGGTGCGGTCTAACTGAGGGATATGAAGACCGGAACTGCGCACAGTGCTCCGAGTGTGGTCTGACTGAGGGATACGGAGACTGGAACTGTGCCCGGTGCTCCGAGTGTGGTCTAACTGAGGGATATGGAGAGCGGAACTGTGCATAGTGCTCCGGGTGTGGTCGAAACGAGGGATACGCAGAGCAGAACTGTGCACAGTCTGCGAATGTGGTCTAACCGAGTGGTACGGAAACGGAAATGTGCACAGTGCTCCGAGTGTGGTCTAACCGAGGGATACAGAGACCGGAACTGTTCACAGTGCACCGATTGTGGTCTATCCGAGGGATTCGGAAACCAGAACTGTGCACAGTGCTCCGAGTGTGGTCTAACCGAGGAATACGTAGACCGGAACTGTGCACAGTGCTCCGAGTGTGGTCTGACTGAGGGATACGGAGACTGGAACTGTGCACGGTGCTCCGAGTGTGGTCTAACTGAGGGATACGGAGACTGGAACTGTGCACAGTGCTCCGAGTGTGGTCTAACAGAGGGATACAGAGACCAGAACTGCGCACAGGGCTCCGAATGTGGTCTAACAGAGGGATATGGAGAGTGGAACTGTGCACAGGGCTCCGAATGTGGTCTAACCCAGGGATGCGGAGACCAGAACTGTGCACAGTGCACCGAGTGTGGTCAAACTGAGGGATACGGAGACCGGAACTGAGCACATTGATCAGAGTGTGGTCTAACCGAGGGATACGCGGACTGGAACTGTGCACGGTGCTCCTAGTGTGGTCGAACTGAAGGATACAGAGAACGGAACTGTGCACACTGCTCAGAGTGTGGTCTAACCGAGGGATACCTCAACTGGTACTGAGCACAGTGCTCCGAGTGTGGTCTAACTGAGAAATACATAGACCGGAACTGTGCATAGTGCTCCGGGTGTGGTCTAACCGAGGGATACGGAGATCGGAACTGTGCACAGTGCTCCGGGTGTGGTCTAACCGAGGGATACGGAGACTGGAACACTGCACAGTGCTCCGAGTGTGGTGTAAACGAGTGATACGGAGACCGGAACTCTGCACAGTGCTCTAACTCTGGTCTAACCGAGGGATATGGAGACCTAAACTGTTCAGAGTGCACCGATTGTGGTCTATCCGAGGGATTCGGAGACCAGAACTTTGCACAGTGCTCCGAGTGTGGTCTAACCGAGGGATACGGAGATCGGAACTGTGCACAGTGCTCCAAGTGTGGTCTAACCGAGGGATACGGAGATCGGAACTGTGCACAGTACTCCGAGTGTGGTCTAACGGTGGGTTAAGGAGACTGGAACTGTGCACAGTGCTCCGAGTGTGGTCTAACTAAGGGATACGGAGACCGGAACTGTGCACAATGCTCCGAGTGTGGTCTAACTGTGGGATAAGGAGACCGGAACTGTTCACAGTGCTCCAAGTGTGGTCTAACCAAGATATACGGAGATTTGAACAGTGCACGGCGCTCCAAATATGGTCTAAACCAGGAATACGGAGACCGGAACTGTGCACGGTGCTCTGAGTGTGGTCTAACCGTGGGATACGGAGACCGGAACTGTGCACGGTGCTCCGAGTGTGGTCTAACCGAGTGATACAGAGACCAGAACTGTGCACGGTGCTCCGAGTGTGGTCGAACTGAGGGATACAGTGACCGGAACTGTGCACGATTCTCCGAGTGTGGTCTAACCGAGGGATACCTCGACCGGAACTGAGCATTGTGCTAAGAGTCTGGTCTAACTGAGAAATACATAGAACGGAACTATGCACAGTTCTCCGAGTGTGGTCTAACTGAGGGATATGGAGACCGGAACTGTGCACAGTGCTCTGAGTGTGGTCTAACCGAGGGATACGGAGACCAGAACTGCGCACAGTGCTCCGAGTGTGGTCTAACCGAGGGATACGGAGACCGGAACTGTGCACGGTGCTCCGAGTGTGGTCTAACTGAGGGATATGGGGACCGGAACCCTGCATGGTGCTCCGAGTGTGGTCTAAACGAGGGATACGGAGACTGGAACTGTGCACAGTGCTCTGAGTGTGGTCTAACCGAGGGTTATGGAGACCGGAACTGTGCACTGTGCTCCATGTGTGGTCTAACCGAGGGATATGGAGACCGGAACTGTGCACGGTGCTCCATGTGTGGTCTAACCGAGGGATACAGAGAGCGGAACTGTGCACGGTGCTCCGAGTGTGGTCTAACCGAGAGATATGGAGACCGGAACTGTGCACGGTGCTCCGAGTGTGGTCTAACCGAGGGATATGGAGACTGGAACTATGCACGGTGCTCCGAGTGTGGTCTAACCCAGGGATGTGGAGACCAGAACTGTGCACAGTTCTCCAAGTGTGGTCAAACCGAGGGATACGGAGATCGGAACTGAGCACAGTGCTCTGAGTGTGGTCTAACTGAGGGATATGCAGACTGCAACTGTGCATGGTGCTCCGAGTGTGGTTGAACTGAGGGATACAGTGACCGGAACTGAGCACAGTTCTCCAAGTGTGGTCTAACCGAGGGATATGCAGACTGCAACTGTGCATGGTGCTCCGAGTGTGGTCGAACTGAGGGATACAGTGACCGGAACTGAGCACAGTGCTCCAAGTGTGGTCTAACTGAGAAATAAATAGACCGGAACTATGCACAGTGCTCCGAGTGTGGACTAACTGAGGGATATGGAGACCGGAACTGTGCACAGTGCTCCAAGTGTGGTCTAACCAATGGCTACAGAGACCAGAACTGTGCACAGTGCTCCGGGGGTGGTCTAACCAAGGGATACGGAGACCGGAACTGTGAACAGTGCTCCGAGTGTGGTCTAACCGAGGGATACGGAGACCGGAACTGTGCACAGTGCTCCGAGTGTGGTCTAACCGAGGTGGACAGAGACCGAAACTGTGCATTGTGCTCCGAGTGTGGTCTAACCCAGGGATATGAAGATCGGTATTGTGCACGGTGCTCCAAGTGTGGTCTAACCGAGGGATACAGAGACCGGAACTGTGCACAGTGCTCTGAGTGTGGCCTCACCAAGGCATACGGAGAACGGAACTGTGCACAGTAGTCCAAGTGTGGTCTAACCTAGTGATACAGAGACCGGAACTGGGCACAGTGCTCCAAGTGTGGTCTAACTGAGGGATACGGAGACCGGAACTGGGCACAGTGCTCCGAGTGTGGACTAACCGAGGGATACGGAGACCAGAACTGTGCATTGTGCTCCAAGTGTGGTCTAACCCAGGGATACGGAGACCGGAACTGTGCACGGTGCTCCAAGTGTGGTCTAACCCAGGGATACGGAGACCGGAACTGTGCACAGTGCTCCGAGTGTGGTCTAACCCAGAGATACGGAGACTGGAGCTGTGCACAGTGCTCCGAGTGTAGTCTAACTGAGGGATACGGAGACCGGAAATGTGCACAGTGCTCCAAGCGTGGTCTAACTGAGGGAGACGGAGACCGGAAGTGGGCACAGTGCTCCGAGTGTGGTCTAACTGAGGGATATGGAGACCGGAACTGTGCACTGTGCTGCATGTGTGGTCTAACCGAGGGATACAGAGAGCGGAACTGTGCACGGTGCTCCGAGTGTTGTCTTACCGAGGGATACGGAGACCAGAACTGTGCACGGTGCTCAGAGTGTGGTCAAACTTAGGGATACGGAGACTGGAAGTGAGCACAGTGTTCTGAGTGTGGTCTAACCGAGGGATATGCAGAGTGCAATTGTGCACGGTACTCCGAATCTGGGCGAACTGAGGGATACAGTGACCGGAACTGTGCACAGTGCTCAGAGTGTGGTCTAAGCGAGGGATACCTCGACCGGAACTGAGCACAGTGCTCCAAGTGTGGTCTAACTGAGAAATACATAGACCGGAACTATGCACAGTTCTCCGAGTGTGGTCTAACTGAGGGATATGGAGAACGGAACTGTGCACAGTGCTCTGAGTGTGGTCTAACCAATGGTTACAGAGACCAGAACTGTGCACAGTGCTCTGAGTGTGGTCTAACCGAGGGATACGGAGACCGGAACTGTGCACGGTGCTCCGAGTGTGTTCTAACCGAGGTGAACGGAGACCAGAACTGTGCACAGTGCTCCGAGTGTGGTCTAACCGAGGTACACGGAGCCCGGAACTGTGCATTGTGCTCCGAGTGTGGTCTAACCCAGGGATATGAAGACCGGTATTGTGCACGGTGCTCCAAGTGTGGTCTAAGCGAGGGATACAGAGACCGGAATTGTGCACAGTGTTCTGAATGTGGCCTCACCAAGGCATACGGAGAACGGAACTGTGCACAGTGCTCCGAGTGTCGTCTAACCTAGTGATACATAGACCGGAACTGGGCACAGTGCTCCAAGTGTGGTCTAACTGAGGGATACGGAGACTGGAACTGTGCACAGTGCTCCGAGTGTGGTCTAACCGAGGGATACGGAGACCGGAACTGTGCACGGTGCACCGAGCGTGGTCTAACCGAGTGATACTGTGGCCGGAACTGTGCACAGTGCTCCGAGTGTGGTCTAACCCATGGATACGGAGACCGGAACTGTGCACAGTGCTCCGAAATGGTCCAACACTGGGATATGGAGACCGGAACTGTGCACAGTGCTCCGAGTGTGGTCTAACCGTGGGATACAGAGACTGGAACTGTGCACGGTGCTCTGAGTGTGGTCTAACCGTGGGATACGGAGACCGGAACTGTGCACGGTGCTCCGAGTGTGGTCTAACCGAGTGATACAGAGACCAGAACTGTGCACGGTGCTCCGAGTGTGGTCGAACTGAGGGATACAGTGACCGGAACTGTGCACGATTCTCCGAGTGTGGTCTAACCGAGGGATACCTCGACCGGAACTGAGCATCGTGCTAAGAGTCTGGTCTAACTGAGAAATACATAGAACGGAACTATGCACAGTTCTCCGAGTGTGGGCTAACTGAGGGATATGGAGACCGGAACTGTGCACAGTGCTCTGAGTGTGGTCTAACCGAGGGATACGGAGACCAGAACTGCGCACAGTGCTCCGAGTGTGGTCTAACCGAGGGATACGGAGACCGGAACTGTGCACGGTGCTCCGAGTGTGGTCTAACCGAGGTGTACGGAGACCGGAACTGTGCACGGTGCTCCGAGTGTGGTCTAACCGAAGTATACGGAGACCGGAACTGTGCATTGTGCTCCGAGTGTGGTCTAACCCAGGGATATGAAGACCGGTATTGTGCACGGTACTCCAAGTGTGGTCTAAGCGAGGGATACAGAGACCGGAACTGTGCACATGGTTCTGAGTGTGGCCTCACCAAGGCATACGGAGAACGGAACTGTGCACAGTGCTCCGAGTGTGGTCTAACTGAGGGATATAGAGACCGGAACTGTGCACAGTGCTCCGAGTGTGGTCTAACCGAGGGATACGGAGATCGGAACTGTGCATTGTGCTCCAAGTGTGGTCGAACTGAGGGATACGGAGACCGGAACTGTGCACAGTGCTCCGAGTGTGGTCTCACCCAGAGATACGGAGACTGGAGCTGTGCACAGTGATCCAAGTGTGGTCTAACTGAGCGATACGGAAACCGGAACTGTGCACAGTGCTCCGAGCGTAGTCTAACTGAGGGAGACGGAGACCGGAAGTGGGCACAGTGCTCCGAGTGTGGTCTAACCGAGGGATACGGAGACCGGAACTGTGCACGGTGCTCCGAGTGTGGTCAAAGTTAGGGATACGGAGACCGGAACTGAGCACAGTGTTCTGAGTGTGGTCTAACCGAGGGATATGCAGACTGCAACTGTGCACGGTACTCCGAGTCTGGTCGAACTGAGGGATACAGTGACCGGAACTGTGCACAGTGCTCAGAGTGTGGTCTAAGCCAGGGATACCTCGACCGGAACTGAGCACAGTGCTCCAAGTGTGGTCTAACTGAGAAATACATAGACCGGAACTATGCACAGTTCTCCGAGTGTGGTCTAACTGCGGGATATGGAGACCGGAACTATGCACAGTTCTCCGAGTGTGGTCTAACTGAGGGATATGGAGACCGGAACTGTGCACAGTGCTCTGAATGTGGTCTAACCCAGGGATACGGAGACCGGAACTGTGCACGGTGCTCTGAGTGTGGTCTAACTGAGGGATATGGAGACCGGAACTGTGCACAGTGCTCTGAGTGTTGTCTAACCAAGGGATAAAGAGACCGGAACTCGGCACAGGGCTCCGATTGTGGTCTAACTGTGGGATACGGAGATCGGAACTGTGCACAGTGCTCCGAGTGTGGTCTAACCGAGGGACATGGAGACCGGAACTGTGCACAGTGCTCCGAGTGTGGACTAACCGAGGGATACAAAAACCGGAAACATGAATGGTTTTCCGAGTGTCGTCCAACAGAGGAATACAGGAACCGGAACTGTGCACAGTGCTCCGACTGTGGTCTAACCGAGGGATACGGAAACTGGAACACTGCACAGTGCTCCATGTGTGGTGTAACCAAGGGATACGGAGACCGGAACTGTGCGCGGAGCTCCAAGTGTGGTCTAACCGAGGAATACGGGGACCGGAACTGTGCACGGTGCTCCGAGTGTGGTCTAACCAAGGGATACGGAGACGGAATTGTGCACGGTGCTCCGGGTGTGGTCTAACTGAGGGATATGAAAACCGGAACTGCGCACAGTGCTCCGAGTGTGGTCTAACTGAGGGATACAGAGAGCAGAACTGTGTATAGTGCTCCGTGTGTGGTCTAACTGAGGGATACAGAGAGCAGAACTGTGTATAGTGCTCCGAGTGTGGTCTGACTGAGGGATACGGAGACTGGAACTGTGCCCGGTGCTCCGAGTGTGGTCTAACTGAGGGATACGGAGAGCGGAACTGTGCATAGTGCTCCGGGTGTGGTCTAACCGAGGGATACGCAGAGCAGAACTGTGCACAGTCTGCGAATGTGGTCTAATCGAGTGGTACGGAAACAGAAATGTGCACAGTGCTCCGAGTGTGGTCTAACCGAGGGATACAGAGACTGGAACACTGCACAGTGCTCCGAGTGTGGTCTAACCGAGGGATAAGGAGACCGGAACTGTTCACAGTGCACCGATTGTGGTCTATCCGAGGGATTCGGAAACCAGAACTGTGCACAGTGCTCCGAGTGTGGTCTAACCGAGGAATACAGAGACTGGAACACTGCACAGTGCTCCGAGTGTGGTCTAACCGAGGGATAAGGAGACCGGAACTGTTCACAGTGCACCGATTGTGGTCTATCCGAGGGATTCGGAAACCAGAACTGTGCACGGTGCTCCGAGTGTGGTCTAACCGAGGAATACGTAGACCGGAACTGTGCACAGTGCTCCGAGTGTGGTCTAACAGAGGGATACAGAGACTGGAACTGCGCACAGGGCTCCGAATGTGGTCTAACAGAGGGATATGGAGAGTGGAACTGTGCACAGGGCTCCGAATGTGGTCTAACCCAGGGATGCGGAGACCAGAACTGTGCACAGTGCACCGAGTGTGGTCAAACTGAGGGATACGGAGACAGGAACTAAGCACATTGATCAGAGTGTGGTCTAACCGAGGGATACGCGGACTGGAACTGTGCACGGTGCTCCTAGTGTGGTCGAACTAAAGGATACAGAGAACGGAACTGTGCACACTGCTCAGAGTGTGGTCTAACCAAGGGATACCTCAACTGTTACTGAGCACAGTGCTCCGAGTGTGGTCTAACTGAGAAATACATAGACCGGAACTGTGCATAGTGCTCCGGGTGTGGTCTAACCGAGGGATACGGAGATCGGAACTGTGCACAGTGCTCCGGGTGTGGTCTAACCGAGGGATACGGAGACCGGAACACTGCACAGTGCTCCGAGTGTGGTGTAAATGAGGGATACGGAGACCGGAACTCTGCACAGTGCTCTAACTCTGGTCTAACCGAGGGATATGGAGACCTAAACTGTTCAGAGTGCACCGATTGTGGTCTATCCGAGGGATTCGGAGACCAGAACTTTGCACAGTGCTCCGAGTGTGGTCTAACCGAGGGATACGGAGACCGGAACTGTGCACGGTGCTCCGAGTGTGGTCTAACCGAGGGATACGGAGACCAGAACTGTGCCCGGTGCTCCGAGTGTGATCTAACCAAGGGATACGGAGACGGAATTGTGCACGGTGCTCCGAGTGTGGTCTAACCGAGGGATACGGAGACGGAATTGTGCACGGTGCTCCGGGTGTGGTCTAACTGAGGGATATGAAGACCGGAACTGCGCACAGTTCTCCGAGTGTGGTCTAACTGAGGGATATGAAAACCGGAACTGCGCACAGTGCTCCGAGTGTGGTCTAACTGAGGGATACAGAGAGCAGAACTGTGTATAGTGCTCCGAGTGTGGTCTAACTGAGGGATACAGAGAGCAGAACTGTGTATAGTGCTCCGAGTGTGGTCTGACTGAGGGATACGGAGACTGGAACTGTGCCCTGTGCTCCGAGTGTGGTCTAACTGAGGGATACTGAGAGCGGAACTGTGCATAGTGCTCCGGGTGTGGTCTAACCGAGGGATACGCAGAGCAGAACTGTGCACAGTCTGCGAATGTGGTCTAATCGAGTGGTACGGAAACGGAAATGTGCACAGTGCTCCGAGTGTGGTCTAACCGAGGGATACAGAGACTGGAACACTGCACAGTGCTCCGAGTGTCGTCTAACCGAGGGATACGGAGACCGGAACTGTTCACAGTGCACCGATTGTGGTCTATCCGAGGGATTCGGAAACCAGAACTGTGCACAGTGCTCCGAGTGTGGTCTAACCGAGGAATACGTAGACCGGAACTGTGCACAGTGCACCGAGTGTGGTCAAACTGAGGGATACGGAGACAGGAACTGAGCACATTGATCAGAGTGTGGTCTAACCGAGGGATACGCGGACTGGAACTGTGCACGGTTCTCCTAGTGTGGTCGAACTGAAGGATACAGAGAACGGAACTGTGCACACTGCTCAGAGTGTGGTCTAACCGAGGGATACCTCAACTGGTACTGAGCACAGTGCTCCGAGTGTGGTCTAACTGAGGGATACGGAGATCGGAACTGTGCACAGTGCTCCGGGTGTGGTCTAACTGTGGGATAAGGAGACCGGAACTGTGCACAGTGCTCCGAGTGTGGTCTAACTGTGGGATAAGGAGACGGGAACTGTGCACAGTGCTCCGAGTGTGGTCTAACTGTGGGATAAGGAGACCGGAACTGTGCACAGTGCTCCGGGTGTGGTCTAACTGTGGGATAAGGAGACCGGAACTGTGCACAGTGCTCCGATTGTGGTCTAACTGTGGGATACGGAGATCAGAACTGTGCACAGTGCTCCAAGTGTGGACTAACCGAGGGATATGGAGACCGGAACTGTGCACAGTTCTCCGAGTGTGGTCTAACCGAGGGACAGGGAGACCGGAACTGTGCACAGTGCTCCGAGTGTGGACTAACCGAGGGATACAAAAACCGGAAACATGAATGGTTTTCTGAGTGTCGTCTAACTGAGGAATACAGGAACCGGAACTGTGCACAGTGCTCCGACGGTGGTCTAACCGAGGGATACGGAGACTGGAACACTGCACAGTGCTCCATGTGTGGTGTAACCAAGGGATACGGAGACCGGAACAGTGCGCAGAGCTCCAAGTGTGGTCTAACCGAGGAATACGGGGACCGGAACTGTGCACAGTGCTCTGAGTGTGGTCTAACCGAGTGTACGGAGACCAGAACTGTGCACAGTGCTCCGAGTGTGGTCTAACCGAGGGATATGGAGACCGGAACTGTGCACAGTGCTCCGAGTGTGGTCAAACCGAGGGATTCGGAGACCAGATCTGTGCACAGTGCTCCGAGTGTGGTCTAACTGAGGAATACGGAGACCGGAACTGTGCACGGTGCTCCGAGTGTGGTCTAACCGAGGGATACGGAGACCAGAACTGTGCCCGGTGCTCCGAGTGTGATCTAACCAAGGGATACGGAGACGGAATTGTGCACGGTGCTCCGAGTGTGGTCTAACCAAGGGATACGGAGACGGAATTGTGCACGGTGCTCCGGGTGTGGTCTAACTGAGGGATACAGAGAGCAGAACTGTGTATAGTGCTCCGAGTGTGGTCTGACTGAGGGATACGGAGACTGGAACTGTGCCCGGTGCTCCGGGTGTGGTCTAACTGAGGGATACGGAGAGCGGAACTGTGCATAGTGCTCCGGGTGTGGTCTAACCGAGGGATACGCAGAGCAGAACTGTGCACAGTCTGCGAATGTGGTCTAATCGAGTGGTACGGAAACAGAAATGTGCACAGTGCTCCGAGTGTGGTCTAACCGAGGGATACAGAGACTGGAACACTGCACAGTGCTCCGAGTGTGGTCTAACCGAGGGATAAGGAGACCGGAACTGTTCACAGTGCACCGATTGTGGTCTATCCGAGGGATTCGGAAACCAGAACTGTGCACAGTGCTCCGAGTGTGGTCTTACCGAGGAATACGTAGACCGGAACTGTGCACAGTACTCCGAGTGTGGTCTAACAGAGGGATACAGAGACCGGAACTGCGCACAGGGCTCCGAATGTGGTCTAACAGAGGGATATGGAGAGTGGAACTGTGCACAGGGCTCCGAATGTGGTCTAACTGAGGGATATGGAGAGTGGAACTGCGCACAGGGCTCCGAATGTGGTCTAACCCAGGGATGCAGAGACCAGAACTGTGCACAGTGCACCGAGTGTGGTCAAACTGAGGGATACGGAGACCGGAACTGAGCACATTGATCAGAGTGTGGTCTAACCGAGGGATACGCGGACTGGAACTGTGCACGGTGCTCCTAGTGTGGTCGAACTGAAGGATACAGAGAACGGAACTGTGCACACTGCTCAGAGTGTGGTCTAACCGAGGGATACCTCAACTGGTACTGAGCACAGTGCTCCGAGTGTGGTCTAACTGAGAAATACATAGACCGGAACTGTGCATAGTGCTCCGGGTGTGGTCTAACCGAGGGATACGGAGATCGGAACTGTGCACAGTGCTCCGAGTGTGGTCTAACTGTGGGATAAGGAGACGGGAACACTGCACAGTGCTCCGAGTGTGGTCTAACTGAGGGATAAGGAGACCGGAACTGTGCACAGTGCTCCGAGTGTGGTCTAACTGTGGGATAAGGAGACCGGAACTGTGCACGGTGCTCTGAGTGTGGTCTAACCAAGGGATAAAGAGACCGGAACTCGGCACAGGGCTCCGATTGTGGTCTAACTGTGGGATACGGAGATCGGAACTGTGCACAGTGCTCCAGGTGTGGACTAACCGAGGGATATGGAGACCAGAACTGTGCATAGTGCTCCGGGTGTGGTCTAACCGAGGGACAGGGAGATCGGAACTGTGCACAGTGCTCCGGGTGTGGTCTAACCGAGGGATACGGAGACCGGAACACTGCACAGTGCTCCGAGTGTGGTGTAAACGAGGGATACGGAGACCGGAACTCTGCACAGTGCTCTAACTCTGGTCTAACCGAGGGATATGGAGACCTAAACTGTTCAGAGTGCACCGATTGTGGTCTATCCGAGGGATTCGGAGACCAGAACTTTGCACAGTGCTCCGAGTGTGGTCTAACCGAGGGATACGGAGACCGGAACTGTGCACAGTACTCCGAGTGTGGTCTAACGGTGGGATAAGGAGACTGGAACTGTGCACAGTGCTCCGAGTGTGGTCTAACTGAGGGATACGGAGACCGGAACTGTGCACAATGCTCCGAGTGTGGTCTAACTGTGGGATAAGGAGACCGGAACTGTTCACAGTGCACCGATTGTGGTGTAACCGAGGGATACGGAGAGCGGAACTGTGCACAGTGCTCCAAGTGTGGTCTAACCAAGGTATACGGAGATTTGAACAGTGCACGGCGCTCCAAATATGGTCTAAACCAGGAAAACGGAGACCGGAACTGTGCACAGTGCTCCGAGTGTGGTCTAACTGAGGGATACGGAGACCAGAACTGTGCACGGTGCTCCAAGTGTGGTCTAACCGAGGGATATGGAGACCGGAACTGTGCACTGTGCTCCATGTGTGGTCTAACCGAGGGATACAGAGAGTGGAACTGTGCACGGTGCTCCAAGTGTGGTCTAACCGAGGGATACAGAGAGCGGAACTGTGCACGGTGCTCCGAGTGTGGTCTAACCGAGGGATATGGAGACTGGAACTGTGCACGGTGCTCCGAGTGTGGTCTAACCCAGGGATGCGGAGACCAGAACTGTGCACAGTTCTCCAAGTGTGGTCAAACCGAGGGATACGGAGACCGGAACTGAGCACAGTGCTCTGAGTGTGGTCTAACTGAGGGATATGCAGACTGCAACTGTGCATGGTGCTCCGAGTGTGGTCGAACTGAGGGATACAGTGACCGGAACTGAGCACAGTGCTCCAACTGTGGTCTAACTGAGAAATAAATAGACCGGAACTATGCACAGTGCTCCGAGTGTGGACTAACGGAGGGATATGGAGACCGGAACTGTGCACAGTGCTCCGAGTGTGGTCTAACCAATGGTTACAGAGACCAGAACTGTGCACAGTGCTCCGAGTGTGGTCTAACCAAGGGATACGGAGACCGGAACTGTGAACAGTGCTCCGAGTGTGGTCTAACTGAGGGATACGGAGACCGGAACTGTGCACAGTGCTCCGAGTGTGGTCTAACCGAGGGATACGGAGACCGGAACTGTGCACAGTGCTCCGAGTGTGGTCTAACCGAGGTGGACGGAGACCGAAACTGTGCATTGTGATCCGAGTGTGTTCTAACCCAGGGATATGAAGACCGGTATTGTGCAGGGTGCTCCAAGTGTGGTCTAACCGAGGGATACAGAGACCGGAACTGTGCACAGTGCTCCGAGTGTGTTCTAACCGAGGGATATGGAGAGTGGAATTGCGCACGGTGCTCCGAGTGTTGTCTAACCGAGGGATATGGAGAGTGGATCTGTGCACAGTGCTCCGAGTGTGGTCTAACCGAGGGATACGGAGACCGGAACTGTGCACGGTGCTCCGAGTGTGGTCAAACTTAGGGATACGGAGACCGGAACTGAGCACAGTGTTCTGAGTGTGGTCAAACCGAGGGATATGCAGACTGCAACTGTGCACAGTACTCCGAGTCTGGTCGAACTGAGGGATACAGTGACCGGAACTGTGCACAGTGCTCAGAGTGTGGTCTAACTGAGGGATATGGAGACCGGAACTGTGCACAGTGCTCTGAGTGTGGTCTAACCAATGGTTACAGAGACCAGAACTGTGCACAGTGCTCTGAGTGTGGTCTAACCGAGGGATACGGAGACCGGAACTGTGCACGGTGCTCCGAGTGTGTTCTAACCGAGGTGAACGGAGCCCGGAACTGTGCACAGTGCTCCGAGTGTGG
This sequence comes from Isurus oxyrinchus, assembly GCA_026770705.1. Taxonomy (NCBI): domain Eukaryota; kingdom Metazoa; phylum Chordata; class Chondrichthyes; order Lamniformes; family Lamnidae; genus Isurus; species Isurus oxyrinchus. Next base: position 28,963 of record JANJGN010002046.1, read on the forward strand.
TCTAACCGAGGTATACGGAGCCCGGAACTGTGCATTGTGCTCCGAGTGTGGTCTAACCCAGGGATATGAAGACCGGTATTGTGCACGGTGCTCCAAGTGTGGTCTAACCGAGGGATACAGAGACCGGAACTGTGCACAGTGCTCTGAGTGTGGCCTCACCAAGGCATACGGAGAACGGAACTGTGCACAGTAGTCCAAGTGTGGTCTAACCTAGTGATACAGAGACCGGAACTGGGCACAGTGCTCCAAGTGTGGTCTAACTGAGGGATATGGAGACCAGAACTGTGCACAGTGCTCCGAGTGTGGACTAACCGAGGGATACGGAGAACAGAACTGTGCATTGTGCTCCAAGTGTGGTCTAACCCAGGGATACGGAGACCGGAACTGTGCACGGTGCTCCAAGTGTGGTCTAACCCAGGGATACGGAGACCGGAACTGTGCACAGTGCTCCGAGTGTGGTCTAACCCAGAGATACGGAGACTGGAGCTGTGCACAGTGCTCCAAGTGTGGTCTAACTGAGCGATACGGAAACCGGAACTGTGCACAGTGCTCCGAGTGTAGTCTAACTGAGGGAGACGGAGACCGGAAGTGGGCACGGTGCTCCGAGTGTGGTCTAACTGAGGGATATGGAGAACGTAACTGTGCACTGTGCTGCATGTGTGGTCTAACCGAGGGATACAGAGAGCGGAACTGTGCACGGTGCTCCGAGTGTGTTCTAACCGAGGGATATGGAGAGTGGAATTGCGCACGGTGCTCCGAGTGTTGTCTAACCGAGGGATATGGAGAGTGGATCTGTGCACAGTGCTCCGAGTGTGGTCTAACCGAGGGATACGGAGACCAGAACTGAGCACGGTGCTCCGAGTGTGGTCTAACCGAGGGATACGGAGACCGGAACTGTGCACGGTGCTCCGAGTGTGGTCAAAGTTAGGGATACGGAGACCGGAACTGAGCACAGTGTTCTGAGTGTGGTCTAACCGAGGGATATGCAGACTGCAACTGTGCACGGTGCTCCGAGTCTGGTCGAACTGAGGGATACAGTGACCGGAACTGTGCACAGTGCTCAGAGTGTGGTCTAACCGAGGGATACCTCGACCGGAACTGAGCACAGTTCTCCGAGTGTGGTCTAACTGAGGGATATGGAGACCGGAACTGTGCACAGTGCTCTGAGTGTGGTCTAACCAATGGTTACAGAGACCGGAACTGTGCACAGTGTTCTGAGTGTGGTCTAACTGAGGGATACGGAGACTGGAACTGTGCACAGTGCTCCGAGTGTGGTCTAACCGAGGGATACGGAGACCGGAACTGTGCACGGTGCACCGAGCGTGGTCTAACCGAGTGATACTGTGACCGGAACTGTGCACGGTGCTCCGAGTGTGGTCTAATCCATGGATACGGAGACCGGAACTGTGCACAGTGCTCCGAAAGTGGTCCAACACTGGGATATGGAGACCGGAACTGTGCACAGTGCTCCGAGTGTGGTCTAACCGTGGGATACAGAGACTGGAACTGTGCACGGTGCTCTGAGTGTGGTCTAACCGTGGGATACGGAGACCGGAACTGTGCACGGTGCTCCGAGTGTGGTCTAACCGAGTGATACAGAGACCAGAACTGTGCACGGTGCTCCGAGTGTGGTCGAACTGAGGGATACAGTGACCGGAACTGTGCACGATTCTCCGAGTGTGGTCTAACCGAGGGATACCTCGACCGGAACTGAGCATCGTGCTAAGAGTCTGGTCTAACTGAGAAATACATAGAACGGAACTATGCACAGTTCTCCGAGTGTGGGCTAACTGAGGGATATGGAGACCGGAACTGTGCACAGTGCTCTGAGTGTGGTCTAACCGAGGGATACGGAGACCAGAACTGCGCACAGTGCTCCGAGTGTGGTCTAACCGAGGGATACGGAGACCGGAACACTGCACAGTGCTCCGAGTGTGGTGTAAACGAGGGATACGGAGACCGGAACTCTGCACAGTGCTCTAACTCTGGTCTAACCGAGGGATATGGAGACCTAAACTGTTCAGAGTGCACCGATTGTGGTCTATCCGAGGGATTCGGAGACCAGAACTTTGCACAGTGCTCCGAGTGTGGTCTAACCGAGGGATACGGAGATCGGAACTGTGCACAGTACTCCGAGTGTGGTCTAACGGTGGGATAAGGAGACTGGAACTGTGCACAGTGCTCCGAGTGTGGTCTAACTGAGGGATACGGAGACCGGAACTGTGCACGGTGCTCCGAGTGTGTTCTAACCGAGGTGAACGGAGCCCGGAACTGTGCACAGTGCTCCGAGTGTGGTCTAACCGAGGTATACGGAGCCCGGAACTGTGCATTGTGCTGCGAGTGTGGTCTAACCCAGGGATACGGAGACGGAATTGTGCACGGTGCTCCGAGTGTGGTCTAACCAAGGGATACGGAGACGGAATTGTGCACGGTGCTCCGGGTGTGGTCTAACTGAGGGATACAGAGAGCAGAACTGTGTATAGTGCTCCGAGTGTGGTCTGACTGAGGGATACGGAGACTGGAACTGTGCCCGGTGCTCCGAGTGTGGTCTAACTGAGGGATACGGAGAGCGGAACTGTGCATAGTGCTCCGGGTGTGGTCTAACCGAGGGATACGCAGAGCAGAACTGTGCACAGTCTGCGAATGTGGTCTAATCGAGTGGTACGGAAACAGAAATGTGCACAGTGCTCCGAGTGTGGTCTAACCGAGGGATACAGAGACTGGAACACTGCACAGTGCTCCGAGTGTGGTCTAACCGAGGGATAAGGAGACCGGAACTGTTCACAGTGCACCGATTGTGGTCTATCCGAGGGATTCGGAAACCAGAACTGTGCACAGTGCTCCGAGTGTGGTCTTACCGAGGAATACGTAGACCGGAACTGTGCACGGTGCTCCGAGTGTGGTCTAACAGAGGGATACAGAGACCGGAACTGCGCACAGGGCTCCGAATGTGGTCTAACAGAGGGATATGGAGAGTGGAACTGTGCACAGGGCTCCGAATGTGGTCTAACCCAGGGATGCGGAGACCAGAACTGCGCACAGTGCACCGAGTGTGGTCAAACTGAGGGATACGGAGACCGGAACTGAGCACATTGATCAGAGTGTGGTCTAACCGAGGGATACGCTGACTGGAACTGTGCACGGTGCTCCGGGTGTGGTCTAACTGAGGGATACGGAGACCGGAACTGTGCACAGTGCTCCGAGTGTGGTCTAACCGAGGGATACGGAGACCGGAACTGTGCACAGTGCTCCGAGTGTGGTCTAACCGAGGTGGACGGAGACCGAAACTGTGCATTGTGATCCGAGTGTGTTCTAACCCAGGGATATGAAGACCGGTATTGTGCAGGGTGCTCCAAGTGTGGTCTAACCGAGGGATACAGAGACCGGAACTGTGCACAGTGCTCCGAGTGTGTTCTAACCGAGGGATATGGAGAGTGGAATTGCGCACGGTGCTCCGAGTGTTGTCTAACCGAGGGATATGGAGAGTGGATCTGTGCACAGTGCTCCGAGTGTGGTCTAACCGAGGGATACGGAGACCGGAACTGTGCACGGTGCTCCGAGTGTGGTCAAACTTAGGGATACGGAGACCGGAACTGAGCACAGTGTTCTGAGTGTGGTCAAACCGAGGGATATGCAGACTGCAACTGTGCACAGTACTCCGAGTCTGGTCGAACTGAGGGATACAGTGACCGGAACTGTGCACAGTGCTCAGAGTGTGGTCTAACTGAGGGATATGGAGACCGGAACTGTGCACAGTGCTCTGAGTGTGGTCTAACCAATGGTTACAGAGACCAGAACTGTGCACAGTGCTCTGAGTGTGGTCTAACCGAGGGATACGGAGACCGGAACTGTGCACGGTGCTCCGAGTGTGTTCTAACCGAGGTGAACGGAGCCCGGAACTGTGCACAGTGCTCCGAGTGTGGTCTAACCGAGGTATACGGAGCCCGGAACTGTGCATTGTGCTCCGAGTGTGGTCTAACCCAGGGATATGAAGACCGGTATTGTGCACGGTGCTCCAAGTGTGGTCTAACCGAGGGATACAGAGACCGGAACAGTGCACAGTGTTCTGAGTGTGGTCTAACTGAGGGATACGGAGACTGGAACTGTGCACAGTGCTCCGAGTGTGGTCTAACCGAGGGATACGGAGACCGGAACTGTGCACGGTGCACCGAGCGTGGTCTAACCGAGTGATACTGTGACCGGAACTGTGCACGGTGCTCCGAGTGTGGTCTAATCCATGGATACGGAGACCGGAACTGTGCACAGTGCTCCGAAAGTGGTCCAACACTGGGATATGGAGACCGGAACTGTGCACAGTGCTCCGAGTGTGGTCTAACCGTGGGATACAGAGACTGGAACTGTGCACGGTGCTCTGAGTGTGGTCTAACCGTGGGATACGGAGACCGGAACTGTGCACGGTGCTCCGAGTGTGGTCTAACCGAGTGATACAGAGACCAGAACTGTGCACGGTGCTCCGAGTGTGGTCGAACTGAGGGATAACGTGACCGGAACTGTGCACGATTCTCCGAGTGTGGTCTAACCGAGGGATACCTCGACCGGAACTGAGCATCGTGCTAAGAGTCTGGTCTAACTGAGAAATACATAGAACGGAACTATGCACAGTTCTCCGAGTGTGGGCTAACTGAGGGATATGGAGACCGGAACTGTGCACAGTGCTCTGAGTGTGGTCTAACCGAGGGATACGGAGACCAGAACTGCGCACAGTGCTCCGAGTGTGGTCTAACCGAGGGATACGGAGACCGGAACACTGCACAGTGCTCCGAGTGTGGTGTAAACGAGGGATACGGAGACCGGAACTCTGCACAGTGCTCTAACTCTGGTCTAACCGAGGGATATGGAGACCTAAACTGTTCAGAGTGCACCGATTGTGGTCTATCCGAGGGATTCGGAGACCAGAACTTTGCACAGTGCTCCGAGTGTGGTCTAACCGAGGGATACGGAGATCGGAACTGTGCACAGTACTCCGAGTGTGGTCTAACGGTGGGATAAGGAGACTGGAACTGTGCACAGTGCTCCGAGTGTGGTCTAACTGAGGGATACGGAGACCGGAACTGTGCACGGTGCTCCGAGTGTGTTCTAACCGAGGTGAACGGAGCCCGGAACTGTGCACAGTGCTCCGAGTGTGGTCTAACCGAGGTATACGGAGCCCGGAACTGTGCATTGTGCTGCGAGTGTGGTCTAACCCAGGGATATGAAGACCGATATTGTGCACGGTGCTCCAAGTGTGGTCTAACCGAGGGATACAGAGACCGGAACTGTGCACAGTGTTCTGAATGTGGCCTCACCAAGGCATACGGAGAACGGAACTGTGCACAGTGCTCCGAGTGTGGTCTAACCTAGTGATACATAGATCGGAACTGGGCACAGTGCTCCAAGTGTGGTCTAACTGAGGGATACGGAGACTGGAACTGTGCACGGTGCTCCGAGTGTGGTCTAACCGAGGGATACGGAGACCGGAACTGTGCACGGTGCACCGAGCGTGGTCTAACCGAGTGATACTGTGACCGGAACTGTGCACGGTGCTCCGAGTGTGGTCTAATCCATGGATACGGAGACCGGACCTGTGCACAGTGCTCCGAAAGTTGTCCAACACTGGGATATGGAGACCGGAACTGTGCACAGTGCTCCGAGTGTGGTCTAACCGTGGGATACAGAGACTGGAACTGTGCACGGTGCTCTGAGTGTGGTCTAACCGTGGGATACGGAGACCGGAACTGTGCACGGTGCTCCGAGTGTGGTCTAACCGAGTGATACAGAGACCAGAACTGTGCACGGTGCTCCGAGTGTGGTCGAACTGAGGGATACAGTGACCGGAACTGTGCACGATTCTCCGAGTGTGGTCTAACCGAGGGATACCTCGACCGGAACTGAGCATCGTGCTAAGAGTCTGGTCTAACTGAGAAATACATAGAACGGAACTATGCACAGTTCTCCGAGTGTGGGCTAACTGAGGGATATGGAGACCGGAACTGTGCACAGTGCTCTGAGTGTGGTCTAACCGAGGGATACGGAGACCAGAACTGCGCACAGTGCTCCGAGTGTGGTCTAACCGAGGGATACGGAGACCGGAACACTGCACAGTGCTCCGAGTGTGGTGTAAACGAGGGATACGGAGACCGGAACTCTGCACAGTGCTCTAACTCTGGTCTTACCGAGGGATATGGAGACCTAAACTGTTCAGAGTGCACCGATTGTGGTCTATCCGAGGGATTCGGAGACCAGAACTTTGCACAGCGCTCCGAGGGTGGTCTAACCGAGGGATACGGAGATCGGAACTGTGCACAGTACTCCGAGTGTGGTCTAACGGTGGGATAAGGAGACTGGAACTGTGCACAGTGCTCCGATTGTGGTCTAACTGAGGGATACGGAGACCGGAACTGTGCACAATGCTCCGAGTGTGGTCTAACTGTGGGATAAGGAGACCGGAACTGTTCACAGTGCACCGATTGTGGTGTAACCGAGGGATACGGAGAGCGGAACTGTGCACAGTGCTCCAAGTGTGGTCTAACCAAGGTATACGGAGATTTGAACAGTGCACGGCGCTCCAAATATGGTCTAAACCAGGTATACGGAGACCGGAACTGTGCACAGTGCTCCGAGTGTGGTCTAACTGAGGGATACGGAGACCAGAACTGTGCACGGTGCTCCAAGTGTGGTCTAACCGAGGGATATGGAGACCGGAACTGTGCACTGTGCTCCATGTGTGGTCTAACCGAGGGATACAGAGAGTGGAACTGTGCACGGTGCTCCAAGTGTGGTCTAACCGAGGGATACAGAGAGCGGAACTGTGCACGGTGCTCCGAGTGTGGTCTAACCGAGGGATATGGAGACTGGAACTGTGCACGGTGCTCCGAGTGTGGTCTAACCCAGGGATGCGGAGACCAGAACTGTGCACAGTTCTCCAAGTGTGGTCAAACCGAGGGATACGGAGACCGGAACTGAGCACAGTGCTCCGAGTGTGGTCTAACTGAGGGATACGGAGACCAGAACTGTGCACGGTGCTCCAAGTGTGGTCTAACCGAGGGATATGGAGACCGGAACTGTGCACTGTGCTCCATGTGTGGTCTTACCGAGGGATACAGAGAGTGGAACTGTGCACGGTGCTCCAAGTGTGGTCTAACCGAGGGATACAGAGAGCGGAACTGTGCACGGTGCTCCGAGTGTGGTCTAACCGAGGGATATGGAGACTGGAACTGTGCACGGTGCTCCGAGTGTGGTCTAACCCAGGGATGCGGAGACCAGAACTGTGCACAGTTCTCCAAGTGCGGTCAAACCGAGGGATACGGAGACCGGAACTGAGCACAGTGCTCTGAGTGTGGTCTAACTGAGGGATATGTAGACTGCAACTGTGCATGGTGCTCCGAGTGTGGTCGAACTGAGGAATACAGTGACCGGAACTGAGCACAGTTCTCCAAGTGTGGTCTAACCGAGGGATATGCAGACTGCAACTGTGCATGGGGCTCCGAGTGTGGTCGAACTGAGGGATACATTGACCGGAACTGAGCACAGTGCTCCAAGTGTGGTCTAACCGAGAAATAAATAGACTGGAACTATGCACAGTGCTCCGAGTGCGGACTAACTGAGGGATATGGAGACCGGAACTGTGCACAGTGCTCCGAGTGTGGTCTAACCAATGGTTACAGAGACCAGAACTGTGCACAGTGCTCCAAGTGTGGTCTAACCGAGGGATACGGAGACCGGAACTGTGCGCAGTGCTCTGAGTGTGGCCTCACCAAGGCATACGGAGAACGGAACTGTGCACAGTAGTCCAAGTGTGGTCTAACTGAGGGATACGGAGACCGGAACTGTGCACAGTGCTCCGAGTGTGGACTAACCGAGGGATACGGAGACCAGAACTGTGCATTGTGCTCCAAGTGTGGTCTAACCCAGGGATACGGAGACCGGAACTGTGCACGGTGCTCCAAGTGTGGTCTAACCCAGGGATACGGAGACCGGAACTGTGCACAGTGCTCCGAGTGTGGTCTAACCCAGAGATACGGAGACTGGAGCTGTGCACAGTGCTCCAAGTGTGGTCTAACTGAGCGATACGGAAACCGGAACTGTGCACAGTGCTCCGAGTGTAGTCTAACTGAGGGACAAAGGAGATCGGAAATGTGCACAGTGCTCCAAGCGTGGTCTAACTGAGGGAGACGGAGACCGGAAGTGGGCACAGTGCTCTAACTCTGGTCTAACCGAGGGATATGGAGACCTAAACTGTTCAGAGTGCACCGATTGTGGTCTATCCGAGGGATTCGGAGACCAGAACTTTGCACAGTGCTCCGAGGGTGGTCTAAACGAGGGATACGGAGATCGGAACTGTGCACAGTGCTCCGAGTGTGGTTTAAGCGAGGGATACGGAGACCAGAACTGAGCACGGTGCTCCGAGTGTGGTCTAACCGAGGGATACAGAGACCGGAACTGTGCACAGTGTTCTGAGTGTGGTCAAACCGAGGGATACGGAGACCGGAACTGAGCACAGTGTTCTGAGTGTGGTCAAACCGAGGGATACGGAGACCGGAACTGAGCACAGTGCTCTGAGTGTGGTCTAACCGAGGGATATGCAGACTGCAACTGTGCACAGTACTCCGAGTCTGGTCGAACTGAGGGATACAGTGACCGGAACTGTGCACAGTGCTCTGAGTGTGGTCTAACCGAGGGATACGGAGACCGGAACTGTGCACGGTGCTCCGAGTGTGTTCTAACCGAGGTGAACGGAGCCCGGAACTGTGCACAGTGCTCCGAGTGTGGTCTAACCGAGGTATACGGAGCCCGGAACTGTGCATTGTGCTCCGAGTGTGGTCTAACCCAGGGATATGAAGACCGGTATTGTGCACGGTGCTCCAAGTGTGGTCTAACCGAGGGATACAGAGACCGGAACTGTGCACAGTGTTCTGAATGTTGCCTCACCAAGGCATACGGAGAACGGAACTGTGCACAGTGCTCCGAGTGTGGTCTAACCTAGTGATACATAGACCGGAACTGGGCACAGTGCTCCAAGTGTGGTCTAACTGAGGGATACGGAGACTGGAACTGTGCACAGTGCTCCGAGTGTGGTCTAACCGAGGGATACGGAGACCGGAACTGTGCACGGTGCACCGAGCGTGGTCTAACCGAGTGATACTGTGACCGGAACTGTGCACGGTGCTCCGAGTGTGGTCTAATCCATGGATACGGAGACCGGAACTGTGCACAGTGCTCCGAAAGTGGTCCAACACTGGGATATGGAGACCGGAACTGTGCACAGTGCTCCGAGTGTGGTCTAACCGTGGGATACAGAGACTGGAACTGTGCACGGTGCTCTGAGTGTGGTCTAACCGTGGGATACGGAGACCGGAACTGTGCACGGTGCTCCGAGTGTGGTCTAACCGAGTGATACAGAGACCAGAACTGTGCACGGTGCTCCGAGTGTGGTCGAACTGAGGGATACAGTGACCGGAACTGTGCACGATTCTCCGAGTGTGGTCTAACCGAGGGATACCTCGACCGGAACTGAGCATCGTGCTAAGAGTCTGGTCTAACTGAGAAATACATAGACCGGAACTGTGCACAGTTCTCCGAGTGTGGTCTAACTGAGGGATATGGAGACAGGAACTGTGCACAGTGCTCTGAGTGTGGTCTAACCAATGGTTACAGAGACCAGAACTGTGCACAGTGCTCTGAGTGTGGTCTAACCGAGGGATACGGAGACCGGAACTGTGCACGGTGCTCCGAGTGTGTTCTAACCGAGGTGAACGGAGCCCGGAACTGTGCACAGTGCTCCGAGTGTGGTCTAACCGAGGTATACGGAGTCCGGAACTGTGCATTGTGCTCCGAGTGTGGTCTAACCCAGGGATATGAAGACCGGTATTGTGCACGGTGCTCCAAGTGTGGTCTAACCGAGGGATACAGAGACCGGAACTGTGCACAGTGCTCTGAGTGTGGCCTCACCAAGGCATACGGAGAACGGAACTGTGCACAGTGCTCCGAGTGTGGTCTAACTGAGGGATACGGAGACTGGAACTGTGCACAGTGCTCCGAGTGTGGTCGAACTGAGGGATACAGTGACCGGAACTGTGCACGATTCTCCGAGTGTTGTCTAACCGAGGGATACCTCGACCGGAACTGAGCATCGTGCTAAGAGTCTGGTCTAACTGAGAAATACATAGAACGGAACTATGCACAGTTCTCCGAGTGTGGGCTAACTGAGGGATATGGAGACCGGAACTGTGCACAGTGCTCTGAGTGTGGTCTAACCGAGGGATACGGAGACCTGAACTGCGCACAGTGCTCCGAGTGTGGTCTAACCGAGGTATACGGAGACCGGAACTGTGCATTGTGCTGTGAGTGTGGTCTAACCCAGGGATATGAAGACCGGTATTGTGCACGGTGCTCCAAGTGCGGTCTAAGCGAGGGATACAGAGACCGGAACTGTGCACATGGTTCTGAGTGTGGCCTCACCAAGGCATACGGAGACCGGAACTGTGCACAGTGCTCCAAGTGTGGTCTAACTGAGGGATATAGAGACCGGAACTGTGCACAGTGCTCCGAGTGTGGTCTAACCAAGGGATACGGAGACCGGAACTGTGCATTGTGCTCCAAGTGTGGTCGAACTGAGGGATACGGAGACCGGAACTGTGCACAGTGCTCCGAGTGTGGTCTAACCGAGGTATACGGAGACCGAAACTGTGCATTGTGCTCCGAGTGTGGTCTAACCCAGGGATATGAAGACCGGTATTGTGCACGGTGCTCCAAGTGTGGTCTAACCGAGGGATACAGAGACCGGAACTGTGCACAGTGCTCTGAGTGTGGCCTCACCAAGGCATACGGAGAACGGAACTGTGCACAGTAGTCCAAGTGTGGTCTAACCTAGTGATACAGAGACCGGAACTGGGCACAGTGCTCCAAGTGTGGTCTAACTGAGGGATACGGAGACCGGAACTGTGCACAGTGCTCCGAGTGTGGACTAACCGAGGGATACGGAGACCAGAACTGTGCATTGTGCTCCAAGTGTGGTCTAACCCAGGGATACGGAGACCGGAACTGTGCACAGTGCTCCGAGTGTGGTCTAACCCAGAGATACGGAGACTGGAGCTGTGCACAGTGCTCCAAGTGTGGTCTAACTGAGCGATATGGAAACCGGAACTGTGCACAGTGCTCCGAGTGTAGTCTAACTGAGGGATACGGAGACCGGAAATGTGCACAGTGCTCCAAGCGTGGTCTAACTGAGGGAGACAGAGACCGGAAGAGGGCAAAGTGCTCCGAGTGTGGTCTAACTGAGGGATATGGAGACCGGAACTGTGCACTGTGCTGCATGTGTGGTCTAACCGAATGATACAGAGAGCGGAACTGTGCACGGTGCTCCGAGTGTGGTCTAACCGAGGGATATGGAGAGTGGAATTGCGCACTGTGCTCCGAGTGTTGTCTAACCGAGGGATATGGAGAGTGGATCTGTGCACAGTTCTCCGAGTGTGGTCGAACCGAGGGATACGGAGACCAGAACTGAGCACGGTGCTCCGAGTGTGGTCTAACCGAGGGATACGGAGACCGGAACTGTGCACGGTGCTCCGAGTGTGGTCAAAGTTAGGGATACGGAGACCGGAACTGAGCACAGTGTTCTGAGTGTGGTCTAACCGAGGGATATGCAGACTGCAACTGTGCACGGTACTCCGAGTCTGGTCGAACTGAGGGATACAGTGACCGGAACTGTGCACAGTGCTCAGAGTGTGGTCTAAGCGAGGGATACCTCGACCGGAACTGAGCACAGTGCTCCAAGTGTGGTCTAACTGAGAAATACATAGACCGGAACGATGCACAGTTCTCCGAGTGTTGTCTAACTGAGGGATATGGAGACCGGAACTGTGCACAGTGCTCTGAGTGTGGTCTAACCAATGGTTACAGAGACCAGAACTGTGCACAGTGCTCTGAGTGTGGTCTAACCGAGGGATACGGAGACCGGAACTGTGCACGGAGCTCCGAGTGTGTTCTAACCGAGGTGAACGGAGACCAGAACTGTGCACAGTGCTCCGAGTGTGGACTAACCGAGGGATACGGAGACCAGAACTGTGCATTGTGCTCCAAGTGTGGTCTAACCCAGGGATACGGAGACCGGAACTGTGCACGGTGCTCCAAGTGTGGTCTAACCCAGGGATACGGAGACCGGAACTGTGCACAGTGCTCCGAGTGTGGTCTAACCCAGAGATACGGAGACTGGAGCTGTGCACAGTGCTCCAAGTGTGGTCTAACTGAGCGATACGGAAACCGGAACTGTGCACAGTGCTCCGAGTGTAGTCTAACTGAGGGATACGGAGACCGGAAATGTGCACAGTGCTCCAAGCGTGGTCTAACTGAGGGAGACGGAGACCGGAAGTGGGCACAGTGCTCCGAGTGTGGTCTAACTGAGGGATATGGAGACCGGAACTGTGCACTGTGCTGCATGTGTGGTCTAACCGAGGTATACAGAGAGCGGAACTGTGCACGGTTCTCCGAGTGTGTTCTAACCGAGGGATATGGAGAGTGGAATTGCGCACGGTGCTCCGAGTGTTGTCTAACCGAGGGATATGGAGAGTGGATCTGTGCACAGTGCTCCGAGTGTGGTCAAACTTAGGGATACGGAGACCGGAACTGAGCACAGTGTTCTGAGTGTGGTCAAACCGAGGGATATGCAGACTGCAACTGTGCACAGTACTCCGAGTCTGGTCGAACTGAGGGATACAGTGACCGGAACTGTGCACAGTGCTCAGAGTGTGGTCTAAGCGAGGGATACCTCGACCGGAACTGAGCACAGTGCTCCAAGTGTGGTCTAACTGAGAAATACATAGACCGGAACAATGCACAGTTCTCCGAGTGTGGTCTAACTGAGGGATATGGAGACCGGAACTGTGCACAGTGCTCTGAGTGTGGTCTAACCAATGGTTACAGAGACCAGAACTGTGCACAGTGCTCTGAGTGTGGTCTAACCGAGGGATACGGAGAACGGAACTGTGCACGGTGCTCCGAGTGTGTTCTAACCGAGGTGAACGGAGCCCGGAACTGTGCACAGTGCTCCGAGTGTGGTCTAACCGAGGTATACGGAGCCCGGAACTGTGCATTGTGCTCCGAGTGTGGTCTAACCCAGGGATATGAAGACCGGTATTGTGCACGGTGCTCCAAGTGTGGTCTAACCGAGGGATACAGAGACCGGAACTGTGCACAGTGTTCTGAATGTGGCCTCACCAAGGCATACGGAGAACGGAACTGTGCACAGTACTCCGAGTGTGGTTTAACCTAGTGATACATAGACCGGAACTGGGCACAGTGCTCCAAGTGTGGTCTAACTGAGGGATACGGAGACTGGAACTGTGCACAGTGCTCCGAGTGTGGTCTAACCGAGGGATACGGAGACCGGAACTGTGCACGGTGCACCGAGCGTGGTCTAACCGAGTGATACTGTGACCGGATCTGTGCACGGTGCTCCGAGTGTGGTCTAATCCATGGATACGGAGACCGGAACTGTGCACAGTGCTCCGAAAGTGGTCCAACACTGGGATATGGAGACCGGAACTGTGCACAGTGCTCCGAGTGTGGTCTAACCGTGGGATACAGAGACTGGAACTGTGCACGGTGCTCTGAGTGTGGTCTAACCGTGGGATACGGAGACCGGAACTGTGCACGGTGCTCCGAGTGTGGTCTAACCGAGTGATACAGAGACCAGAACTGTGCACGGTGCTCCGAGTGTGGTCGAACTGAGGGATACAGTGACCGGAACTGTGCACGATTCTCCGAGTGTGGTCTAACCGAGGGATACCTCGACCGGAACTGAGCATCGTGCTAAGAGTCTGGTCTAACTGAGAAATACATAGACCGGAACTATGCACAGTTCTCCGAGTGTGGTCTAACTGAGGGATATGGAGACCGGAACTGTGCACAGTGCTCTGAGTGTGGTCTAACCAATGGTTACAGAGACCAGAACTGTGCACAGTGCTCTGAGTGTGGTCTAACCGAGGGATACGGAGACCGGAACTGTGCACGGTGCTCCGAGTGTGTTCTAACCGAGGTGAACGGAGCCCGGAACTGTGCACAGTACTCCGAGTGTGGTCTAACCCAGGGATATGAAGACCGGTATTGTGCACGGTGCTCCAAGTGTGGTCTAACCGAGGGATACAGAGACCGGAACTGTGCACAGTGTTCTGAATGTGGCCTCACCAAGGCATACGGAGAACGGAACTGTGCACAGTGCTCCGAGTGTGGTCTAACCTAGTGATACATAGACCGGAACTGGGCACAGTGCTCCAAGTGTGGTCTAACTGAGGGATACGGAGACTGGAACTGTGCACAGTGCTCCGAGTGTGGTCGAACTGAGGGATACAGTGACCGGAACTGTGCACGATTCTCCGAGTGTGGTCTAACCGAGGGATACCTCGACCGGAACTGAGCATCGTGCTAAGAGTCTGGTCTAACTGAGAAATACATAGAACGGAACTATGCACAGTTCTCCGAGTGTGGGCTAACTGAGGGATATGGAGACCGGAACTGTGCACAGTGCTCTGAGTGTGGTCTAACCGAGGGATACGGAGACCAGAACTGCGCACAGTGCTCCGAGTGTGGTCTAACCGAGGTATACGGAGACCGGAACTGTGCATTGTGCTGTGAGTGTGGTCTAACCCAGGGATATGAAGACCGGTATTGTGCACGGTGCTCCAAGTGTGGTCTAACCGAGGGATACAGAGACCGGAACTGTGCACATGGTTCTGAGTGTGGCCTCACCAAGGCATACGGAGACCGGAACTGGGCACAGTGCTCCAAGTGTGGTCTAACTGAGGGATATAGAGACCGGAACTGTGCACAGTGCTCCGAGTGTGGTCTAACCAAGGGATACGGAGACCGGAACTGTGCATTGTGCTCCAAGTGTGGTCGAACTGAGGGATACGGAGACCGGAACTGTGCACAGTGCTCCGAGTGTGGTCTAACCGAGGTGGACGGAGACCGAAACTGTGCACTGTGCTCCGAGTGTGGTCTAACCCAGGGATATGAAGACCGGTATTGTGCACGGTGCTCCAAGTGTGGTCTAACCGAGGGATACAGAGACCGGAACTGTGCACAGTAGTCCAAGTGTGGTCTAACCTAGTGATACAGAGACCGGAACTGGGCACAGTGCTCCAAGTGTGCTCTAACTGAGGGATACGGAGACCGGAACTGTGCACAGTGCTCCGAGTGTGGACTAACCGAGGGATACGGAGACCAGAACTGTGCATTGTGCTCCAAGTGTGGTCTAACCCAGGGATACGGAGACCGGAACTGTGCACAGTGCTCCGAGTGTGGTCTAACCCAGAGATACGGAGACTGGAGCTGTGCACAGTGCTCCAAGTGTGGTCTAACTGAGCGATACGGAAACCGGAACTGTGCACAGTGCTCCGAGTGTAGTCTAACTGAGGGATACGGAGACCGGAAATGTGCACAGTGCTCCAAGCGTGGTCTAACTGAGGGAGACGGAGACCGGAAGAGGGCACAGTGCTCCGAGTGTGGTCTAACTGAGGGATATGGAGACCGGAACTGTGCACTGTGCTGCATGTGTGGTCTAACCGAATGATACAGAGAGCGGAACTGTGCACGGTGCTCCGAGTGTGTTCTAACCGAGGGATATGGAGAGTGGAATTGCGCACGGTGCTCCGAGTGTTGTCTAACCGAGGGATATGGAGAGTGGATCTGTGCACAGTTCTCCGAGTGTGGTCTAACCGAGGGATACGGAGACCAGAACTGAGCACGGTGCTCCGAGTGTGGTCTAACCGAGGGATACGGAGACCGGAACTGCGCACGGTGCTCCGAGTGTGGTCAAAGTTAGGGATACGGAGACCGGAACTGTGCACAGTGCTCTGAGTGTGGTCTAACCGAGGGATACGGAGAACGGAACTGTGCACGGTGCTCCGAGTGTGTTCTAACCGAGGTGAACGGAGCCCGGAACTGTGCACAGTGCTCCGAGTGTGGTCTAACCGAGCTATACGGAGCCCGGAACTGTGCATTGTGCTCCGAGTGTGGTCTAACCCAGGGATATGAAGACCGGTATTGTGCACGGTGCTCCAAGTGTGGTCTAACCGAGGGATACAGAGACCGGAACTGTGCACAGTGTTCTGAATGTTTTCCTCACCAAGGCATACGGAGAACGGAACTGTGCACAGTACTCCGAGTGTGGTCTAACCTAGTGATACATAGACCGGAACTGGGCACAGTGCTCCAAGTGTGGTCTAACTGAGGGATACGGAGACTGGAACTGTGCACAGTGCTCCGAGTGTGGTCTAACCGAGGGATACGGAGACCGGAACTGTGCACGGTGCACCGAGCGTGGTCTAACCGAGTGATACTGTGACCGGATCTGTGCACGGTGCTCCGAGTGTGGTCTAATCCATGGATACGGAGACCGGAACTGTGCACAGTGCTCCGAAAGTGGTCCAACACTGGGATATGGAGACCGGAACTGTGCACAGTGCTCCGAGTGTGGTCTAACCGTGGGATACAGAGACTGGAACTGTGCACGGTGCTCTGAGTGTGGTCTAACCGTGGGATACGGAGACCGGAACTGTGCACGGTGCTCCGAGTGTGGTCTAACCGAGTGATACAGAGACCAGAACTGTGCACGGTGCTCCGAGTGTGGTCGAACTGAGGGATACAGTGACCGGAACTGTGCACGATTCTCCGAGTGTGGTCTAACCGAGGGATACCTCGACCGGAACTGAGCATCGTGCTAAGAGTCTGGTCTAACTGAGAAATACATAGACCGGAACTATGCACAGTTCTCCGAGTGTGGTCTAACTGAGGGATATGGAGACCGGAACTGTGCACAGTGCTCTGAGTGTGGTCTAACCAATGGTTACAGAGACCAGAACTGTGCACAGTGCTCTGAGTGTGGTCTAACCGAGGGATACGGAGACCGGAACTGTGCACGGTGCTCCGAGTGTGTTCTAACCGAGGTGAACGGAGCCCGGAACTGTGCACAGTACTCCGAGTGTGGTCTAACCCAGGGATATGAAGACCGGTATTGTGCACGGTGCTCCAAGTGTGGTCTAACCGAGGGATACAGAGACCGGAACTGTGCACAGTGTTCTGAATGTGGCCTCACCAAGGCATACGGAGAACGGAACTGTGCACAGTGCTCCGAGTGTGGTCTAACCTAGTGATACATAGACCGGAACTGGGCACAGTGCTCCAAGTGTGGTCTAACTGAGGGATACGGAGACTGGAACTGTGCACAGTGCTCCGAGTGTGGTCGAACTGAGGGATACAGTGACCGGAACTGTGCACGATTCTCCGAGTGTGGTCTAACCGAGGGATACCTCGACCGGAACTGAGCATCGTGCTAAGAGTCTGGTCTAACTGAGAAATACATAGAACGGAACTATGCACAGTTCTCCGAGTGTGGGCTAACTGAGGGATATGGAGACCGGAACTGTGCACAGTGCTCTGAGTGTGGTCTAACCGAGGGATACGGAGACCAGAACTGCGCACAGTGCTCCGAGTGTGGTCTAACCGAGGTATACGGAGACCGGAACTGTGCATTGTGCTGTGAGTGTGGTCTAACCCAGGGATATGAAGACCGGTATTGTGCACGGTGCTCCAAGTGTGGTCTAACCGAGGGATACAGAGACCGGAACTGTGCACATGGTTCTGAGTGTGGCCTCACCAAGGCATACGGAGACCGGAACTGGGCACAGTGCTCCAAGTGTGGTCTAACTGAGGGATATAGAGACCGGAACTGTGCACAGTGCTCCGAGTGTGGTCTAACCAAGGGATACGGAGACCGGAACTGTGCATTGTGCTCCAAGTGTGGTCGAACTGAGGGATACGGAGACCGGAACTGTGCACAGTGCTCCGAGTGTGGTCTAACCGAGGTGGACGGAGACCGAAACTGTGCATTGTGCTCCGAGTGTGGTCTAACCCAGGGATATGAAGACCGGTATTGTGCACGGTGCTCCAAGTGTGGTCTAACCGAGGGATACAGAGACCGGAACTGTGCACAGTAGTCCAAGTGTGGTCTAACCTAGTGATACAGAGACCGGAACTGGGCACAGTGCTCCAAGTGTGCTCTAACTGAGGGATACGGAGACCGGAACTGTGCACAGTGCTCCGAGTGTGGACTAACCGAGGGATACGGAGACCGGAACTGTGCATTGTGCTCCAAGTGTGGTCTAACCCAGGGATACGGAGACCGGAACTGTGCACAGTGCTCCGAGTGTGGTCTAACCCAGAGATACGGAGACTGGAGCTGTGCACAGTGCTCCAAGTGTGGTCTAACTGAGCGATACGGAAACCGGAACTGTGCACAGTGCTCCGAGTGTAGTCTAACTGAGGGATACGGAGACCGGAAATGTGCACAGTGCTCCAAGCGTGGTCTAACTGAGGGAGACGGAGACCGGAAGAGGGCACAGTGCTCCGAGTGTGGTCTAACTGAGGGATATGGAGACCGGAACTGTGCACTGTGCTGCATGTGTGGTCTAACCGAATGATACAGAGAGCGGAACTGTGCACGGTGCTCCGAGTGTGTTCTAACCGAGGGATATGGAGAGTGGAATTGCGCACGGTGCTCCGAGTGTTGTCTAACCGAGGGATATGGAGAGTGGATCTGTGCACAGTTCTCCGAGTGTGGTCTAACCGAGGGATACGGAGACCAGAACTGAGCACGGTGCTCCGAGTGTGGTCTAACCGAGGGATACGGAGACCGGAACTGCGCACGGTGCTCCGAGTGTGGTCAAAGTTAGGGATACGGAGACCGGAACTGAGCACAGTGTTCTGAGTGTGGTCTAACCGAGGGATATGCAGACTGCAACTGTGCACGGTACTCCGAGTCTGGTCGAACTGAGGGATACAGTGACCGGAACTGTGCACAGTGCTCAGAGTGTGGTCTAAGCGAGGGATACCTCGACCGGAACTGAGCACAGTGCTCCAAGTGTGGTCTAACTGAGAAATACATAGACCGGAACAATGCACAGTTCTCCGAGTGTGGTCTAACTGAGGGATATGGAGACCGGAACTGTGCACAGTGCTCTGAGTGTGGTCTAACCAATGGTTACAGAGACCAGAACTGTGCACAGTGCTCTGAGTGTGGTCTAACCGAGGGATACGGAGAACGGAACTGTGCACGGTGCTCCGAGTGTGTTCTAACCGAGGTGAACGGAGCCCGGAACTGTGCACAGTGCTCCGAGTGTGGTCTAACCGAGGTATACGGAGCCCGGAACTGTGCATTGTGCTCCGAGTGTGGTCTAACCCAGGGATATGAAGACCGGTATTGTGCACGGTGCTCCAAGTGTGGTCTAACCGAGGGATACAGAGACCGGAACTGTGCACAGTGTTCTGAATGTGGCCTCACCAAGGCATACGGAGAACGGAACTGTGCACAGTACTCCGAGTGTGGTCTAACCTAGTGATACATAGACCGGAACTGGGCACAGTGCTCCAAGTGTGGTCTAACTGAGGGATACGGAGACTGGAACTGTGCACAGTGCTCCGAGTGTGGTCTAACCGAGGGATACGGAGACCGGAACTGTGCACGGTGCACCGAGCGTGGTCTAACCGAGTGATACTGTGACCGGATCTGTGCACGGTGCTCCGAGTGTGGTCTAATCCATGGATACGGAGACCGGAACTGTGCACAGTGCTCCGAAAGTGGTCCAACACTGGGATATGGAGACCGGAACTGTGCACAGTGCTCCGAGTGTGGTGTAACCGTGGGATACAGAGACTGGAACTGTGCACGGTGCTCTGAGTGTGGTCTAACCGTGGGATACGGAGACCGGAACTGTGCACGGTGCTCCGAGTGTGGTCTAACCGAGTGATACAGAGACCAGAACTGTGCACGGTGCTCCGAGTGTGGTCGAACTGAGGGATACAGTGACCGGAACTGTGCACGATTCTCCGAGTGTGGTCTAACCGAGGGATACCTCGACCGGAACTGAGCATCGTGCTAAGAGTCTGGTCTAACTGAGAAATACATAGACCGGAACTATGCACAGTTCTCCGAGTGTGGTCTAACTGAGGGATATGGAGACCGGAACTGTGCACAGTGCTCTGAGTGTGGTCTAACCAATGGTTACAGAGACCAGAACTGTGCACAGTGCTCTGAGTGTGGTCTAACCGAGGGATACGGAGACCGGAACTGTGCACGGTGCTCCGAGTGTGTTCTAACCGAGGTGAACGGAGCCCGGAACTGTGCACAGTACTCCGAGTGTGGTCTAACCCAGGGATATGAAGACCGGTATTGTGCACGGTGCTCCAAGTGTGGTCTAACCGAGGGATACAGAGACCGGAACTGTGCACAGTGTTCTGAATGTGGCCTCACCAAGGCATACGGAGAACGGAACTGTGCACAGTGCTCCGAGTGTGGTCTAACCTAGTGATACATAGACCGGAACTGGGCACAGTGCTCCAAGTGTGGTCTAACTGAGGGATACGGAGACTGGAACTGTGCACAGTGCTCCGAGTGTGGTCGAACTGAGGGATACAGTGACCGGAACTGTGCACGATTCTCCGAGTGTGGTCTAACCGAGGGATACCTCGACCGGAACTGAGCATCGTGCTAAGAGTCTGGTCTAACTGAGAAATACATAGAACGGAACTATGCACAGTTCTCCGAGTGTGGGCTAACTGAGGGATATGGAGACCGGAACTGTGCACAGTGCTCTGAGTGTGGTCTAACCGAGGGATACGGAGACCAGAACTGCGCACAGTGCTCCGAGTGTGGTCTAACCGAGGTATACGGAGACCGGAACTGTGCATTGTGCTGTGAGTGTGGTCTAACCCAGGGATATGAAGACCGGTATTGTGCACGGTGCTCCAAGTGTGGTCTAACCGAGGGATACAGAGACCGGAACTGTGCACATGGTTCTGAGTGTGGCCTCACCAAGGCATACGGAGACCGGAACTGGGCACAGTGCTCCAAGTGTGGTCTAACTGAGGGATATAGAGACCGGAACTGTGCACAGTGCTCCGAGTGTGGTCTAACCAAGGGATACGGAGACCGGAACTGTGCATTGTGCTCCAAGTGTGGTCGAACTGAGGGATACGGAGACCGGAACTGTGCACAGTGCTCCGAGTGTGGTCTAACCGAGGTGGACGGAGACCGAAACTGTGCATTGTGCTCCGAGTGTGGTCTAACCCAGGGATATGAAGACCGGTATTGTGCACGGTGCTCCAAGTGTGGTCTAACCGAGGGATACAGAGACCGGAACTGTGCACAGTAGTCCAAGTGTGGTCTAACCTAGTGATACAGAGACCGGAACTGGGCACAGTGCTCCAAGTGTGCTCTAACTGAGGGATACGGAGACCGGAACTGTGCACAGTGCTCCGAGTGTGGACTAACCGAGGGATACGGAGACCAGAACTGTGCATTGTGCTCCAAGTGTGGTCTAACCCAGGGATACGGAGACCGGAACTGTGCACAGTGCTCCGAGTGTGGTCTAACCCAGAGATACGGAGACTGGAGCTGTGCACAGTGCTCCAAGTGTGGTCTAACTGAGCGATACGGAAACCGGAACTGTGCACAGTGCTCCGAGTGTAGTCTAACTGAGGGATACGGAGACCGGAAATGTGCACAGTGCTCCAAGCGTGGTCTAACTGAGGGAGACGGAGACCGGAAGAGGGCACAGTGCTCCGAGTGTGGTCTAACTGAGGGATATGGAGACCGGAACTGTGCACTGTGCTGCATGTGTGGTCTAACCGAATGATACAGAGAGCGGAACTGTGCACGGTGCTCCGAGTGTGTTCTAACCGAGGGATATGGAGAGTGGAATTGCGCACGGTGCTCCGAGTGTTGTCTAACCGAGGGATATGGAGAGTGGATCTGTGCACAGTTCTCCGAGTGTGGTCTAACCGAGGGATACGGAGACCAGAACTGAGCACGGTGCTCCGAGTGTGGTCTAACCGAGGGATACGGAGACCGGAACTGCGCACGGTGCTCCGAGTGTGGTCAAAGTTAGGGATACGGAGACCGGAACTGTGCACAGTGCTCTGAGTGTGGTCTAACCGAGGGATACGGAGAACGGAACTGTGCACGGTGCTCCGAGTGTGTTCTAACCGAGGTGAACGGAGCCCGGAACTGTGCACAGTGCTCCGAGTGTGGTCTAACCGAGCTATACGGAGCCCGGAACTGTGCATTGTGCTCCGAGTGTGGTCTAACCCAGGGATATGAAGACCGGTATTGTGCACGGTGCTCCAAGTGTGGTCTAACCGAGGGATACAGAGACCGGAACTGTGCACAGTGTTCTGAATGTTTTCCTCACCAAGGCATACGGAGAACGGAACTGTGCACAGTACTCCGAGTGTGGTCTAACCTAGTGATACATAGACCGGAACTGGGCACAGTGCTCCAAGTGTGGTCTAACTGAGGGATACGGAGACTGGAACTGTGCACAGTGCTCCGAGTGTGGTCTAACCGAGGGATACGGAGACCGGAACTGTGCACGGTGCACCGAGCGTGGTCTAACCGAGTGATACTGTGACCGGATCTGTGCACGGTGCTCCGAGTGTGGTCTAATCCATGGATACGGAGACCGGAACTGTGCACAGTGCTCCGAAAGTGGTCCAACACTGGGATATGGAGACCGGAACTGTGCACAGTGCTCCGAGTGTGGTCTAACCGTGGGATACAGAGACTGGAACTGTGCACGGTGCTCTGAGTGTGGTCTAACCGTGGGATACGGAGACCAGAACTGTGCACGGTGCTCCGAGTGTGGTCTAACCGAGTGATACAGAGACCAGAACTGTGCACGGTGCTCCGAGTGTGGTCGAACTGAGGGATACAGTGACCGGAACTGTGCACGATTCTCCGAGTGTGGTCTAACCGAGGGATACCTCGACCGGAACTGAGCATCGTGCTAAGAGTCTGGTCTAACTGAGAAATACATAGACCGGAACTATGCACAGTTCTCCGAGTGTGGTCTAACTGAGGGATATGGAGACCGGAACTGTGCACAGTGCTCTGAGTGTGGTCTAACCAATGGTTACAGAGACCAGAACTGTGCACAGTGCTCTGAGTGTGGTCTAACCGAGGGATACGGAGACCGGAACTGTGCACGGTGCTCCGAGTGTGTTCTAACCGAGGTGAACGGAGCCCGGAACTGTGCACAGTACTCCGAGTGTGGTCTAACCCAGGGATATGAAGACCGGTATTGTGCACGGTGCTCCAAGTGTGGTCTAACCGAGGGATACAGAGACCGGAACTGTGCACAGTGTTCTGAATGTGGCCTCACCAAGGCATACGGAGAACGGAACTGTGCACAGTGCTCCGAGTGTGGTCTAACCTAGTGATACATAGACCGGAACTGGGCACAGTGCTCCAAGTGTGGTCTAACTGAGGGATACGGAGACTGGAACTGTGCACAGTGCTCCGAGTGTGGTCGAACTGAGGGATACAGTGACCGGAACTGTGCACGATTCTCCGAGTGTGGTCTAACCGAGGGATACCTCGACCGGAACTGAGCATCGTGCTAAGAGTCTGGTCTAACTGAGAAATACATAGAACGGAACTATGCACAGTTCTCCGAGTGTGGGCTAACTGAGGGATATGGAGACCGGAACTGTGCACAGTGCTCTGAGTGTGGTCTAACCGAGGGATACGGAGACCAGAACTGCGCACAGTGCTCCGAGTGTGGTCTAACCGAGGTATACGGAGACCGGAACTGTGCATTGTGCTGTGAGTGTGGTCTAACCCAGGGATATGAAGACCGGTATTGTGCACGGTGCTCCAAGTGTGGTCTAACCGAGGGATACAGAGACCGGAACTGTGCACATGGTTCTGAGTGTGGCCTCACCAAGGCATACGGAGACCGGAACTGGGCACAGTGCTCCAAGTGTGGTCTAACTGAGGGATATAGAGACCGGAACTGTGCACAGTGCTCCGAGTGTGGTCTAACCAAGGGATACGGAGACCGGAACTGTGCATTGTGCTCCAAGTGTGGTCGAACTGAGGGATACGGAGACCGGAACTGTGCACAGTGCTCCGAGTGTGGTCTAACCGAGGTGGACGGAGACCGAAACTGTGCATTGTGCTCCGAGTGTGGTCTAACCCAGGGATATGAAGACCGGTATTGTGCACGGTGCTCCAAGTGTGGTCTAACCGAGGGATACAGAGACCGGAACTGTGCACAGTAGTCCAAGTGTGGTCTAACCTAGTGATACAGAGACCGGAACTGGGCACAGTGCTCCAAGTGTGCTCTAACTGAGGGATACGGAGACCGGAACTGTGCACAGTGCTCCGAGTGTGGACTAACCGAGGGATACGGAGACCGGAACTGTGCATTGTGCTCCAAGTGTGGTCTAACCCAGGGATACGGAGACCGGAACTGTGCACAGTGCTCCGAGTGTGGTCTAACCCAGAGATACGGAGACTGGAGCTGTGCACAGTGCTCCAAGTGTGGTCTAACTGAGCGATACGGAAACCGGAACTGTGCACAGTGCTCCGAGTGTAGTCTAACTGAGGGATACGGAGACCGGAAATGTGCACAGTGCTCCAAGCGTGGTCTAACTGAGGGAGACGGAGACCGGAAGAGGGCACAGTGCTCCGAGTGTGGTCTAACTGAGGGATATGGAGACCGGAACTGTGCACTGTGCTGCATGTGTGGTCTAACCGAATGATACAGAGAGCGGAACTGTGCACGGTGCTCCGAGTGTGTTCTAACCGAGGGATATGGAGAGTGGAATTGCGCACGGTGCTCCGAGTGTTGTCTAACCGAGGGATATGGAGAGTGGATCTGTGCACAGTTCTCCGAGTGTGGTCTAACCGAGGGATACGGAGACCAGAACTGAGCACGGTGCTCCGAGTGTGGTCTAACCGAGGGATACGGAGACCGGAACTGCGCACGGTGCTCCGAGTGTGGTCAAAGTTAGGGATACGGAGACCGGAACTGAGCACAGTGTTCTGAGTGTGGTCTAACCGAGGGATATGCAGACTGCAACTGTGCACGGTACTCCGAGTCTGGTCGAACTGAGGGATACAGTGACCGGAACTGTGCACAGTGCTCAGAGTGTGGTCTAAGCGAGGGATACCTCGACCGGAACTGAGCACAGTGCTCCAAGTGTGGTCTAACTGAGAAATACATAGACCGGAACTATGCACAGTTCTCCGAGTGTGGTCTAACTGAGGGATATGGAGACCGGAACTGTGCACAGTGCTCTGAGTGTGGTCTAACCAATGGTTACAGAGACCAGAACTGTGCACAGTGCTCTGAGTGTGGTCTAACCGAGGGATACGGAGACCGGAACTGTGCACGGAGCTCCGAGTGTGTTCTAACCGAGGTATACGGAGCCCGGAACTGTGCATTGTGCTCCGAGTGTGGAGTAACCCAGGGATATGAAGACCGGTATTGTGCACGGTCCTCCAAGTGTGGTCTAACCGAGGGATACAGAGACCGGAACTGGGCACAGTGCTCCAAGTGTGGTCTAACTGAGGGATACGGAGACTGGAACTGTGCACAGTGCTCCGAGTGTGGTCTAACCGAGGGATACGGAGACCGGAACTGTGCACGGTGCACCGAGCGTGGTCTAACCGAGTGATACTGTGACCGGAACTGTGCACGGTGCTCCGCGTCTGGTCTAACCCATGGATACGGAGACCGGAACTGTGCAGAGTGCTCCGAAAGTGGTCCAACACTGGGATATGGAGACCGGAACTGTGCACAGTGCTCTGAGTGTGGTCTAACCGTGGGATACGGAGACCGGAAATGTGCACGGTGCTCCGAGTGTGGTCTAACCGAGTGATACAGAGACCAGAACTGTGCACGGTGCTCCGAGTGTGGTCTAACCGAGTGATACAGAGACCAGAACTGTGCACGGTGCTCCGAGTGTGGTCGAACTGAGGGATACAGTGACCGGAACTGTGCACGATTCTCCGAGTGTGGTCTAACCGAGGGTTATCTCGACCGGAACTGAGCATCGTGCTAAGAGTCTGGTCTAACTGAGAAATACATAGAACGGAACTATGCACAGTTCTCCGAGTGTGGGCTAACTGAGGGATATGGAGACCGGAACTGTGCACAGTGCTCTGAGTGTGGTCTAACCGAGGGATACGGAGAACAGAACTGAGCACAGTGCTCCGAGTGTGGTCTAACCGAGGGATACGGTGACCGGAACAGTGCACGGTGCTCCGAGTGTGGTCTAACCGAGGTGTACGGAGACCGGAACTGTGCACGCTGCTCCGAGTGTGGTCTAACCGAGGTATACGGAGACCGAAACTGTGCATTGTGCTCCGAGTGTGGTCTAACCCAGGGATATGAAGACTGGTATTGTGCACGGTGCTCCAAGTGTGGTCTAACCGAGGGATACAGAGACCGGAACTGTGCACAGTGTTCTGAATGTGGCCTCACCAAGGCATACGGAGAACGGAACTGTGCACAGTGCTCCGAGTGTGGTCTAACCTAGTGATACATAGACCGGAACTGGGCACAGTGCTCCAAGTGTGGTCTAACTGAGGGATACGGAGACTGGAACTGTGCACAGTGCTCCGAGTGTGGTCGAACTGAGGGATACAGTGACCGGAACTGTGCACGATTCTCCGAGTGTGGTCTAACCGAGGGATACCTCGACCGGAACTGAGCATCGTGCTAAGAGTCTGGTCTAACTGAGAAATACATAGAACGGAACTATGCACAGTTCTCCGAGTGTGGGCTAACTGAGGGATATGGAGACCGGAACTGTGCACAGTGCTCTGAGTGTGGTCTAACCGAGGGATACGGAGACCAGAACTGCGCACAGTGCTCCGAGTGTGGTCTAACCGAGGTATACGGAGACCGGAACTGTGCATTGTGCTGTGAGTGTGGTCTAACCCAGGGATATGAAGACCGGTATTGTGCACGGTGCTCCAAGTGTGGTCTAACCGAGGGATACAGAGACCGGAACTGTGCACATGGTTCTGAGTGTGGCCTCACCAAGGCATACGGAGACCGGAACTGGGCACAGTGCTCCAAGTGTGGTCTAACTGAGGGATATAGAGACCGGAACTGTGCACAGTGCTCCGAGTGTGGTCTAACCAAGGGATACGGAGACCGGAACTGTGCATTGTGCTCCAAGTGTGGTCGAACTGAGGGATACGGAGACCGGAACTGTGCACAGTGCTCCGAGTGTGGTCTAACCGAGGTGGACGGAGACCGAAACTGTGCATTGTGCTCCGAGTGTGGTCTAACCCAGGGATATGAAGACCTGTATTGTGCACGGTGCTCCAAGTGTGGTCTAACCGAGGGATACAAAGACCGGTACTGTGCACAGTAGTCCAAGTGTGGTCTAACCTAGTGATACAGAGACCGGAACTGGGCACAGTGCTCCAAGTGTGCTCTAACTGAGGGATACGGAGACCGGAACTGTGCACAGTGCTCCGAGTGTGGACTAACCGAGGGATACGGAGACCAGAACTGTGCATTGTGCTCCAAGTGTGGTCTAACCCAGGGATACGGAGACCGGAACTGTGCACAGTGCTCCGAGTGTGGTCTAACCCAGAGATACGGAGACTGGAGCTGTGCACAGTGCTCCAAGTGTGGTCTAACTGAGCGATACGGAAACCGGAACTGTGCACAGTGCTCCGAGTGTAGTCTAACTGAGGGATACGGAGACCGGAAATGTGCACAGTGCTCCAAGCGTGGTCTAACTGAGGGAGACGGAGACCGGAAGAGGGCACAGTGCTCCGAGTGTGGTCTAACTGAGGGATATGGAGACCGGAACTGTGCACTGTGCTGCATGTGTGGTCTAACCGAATGATACAGAGAGCGGAACTGTGCACGGTGCTCCGAGTGTGTTCTAACCGAGGGATATGGAGAGTGGAATTGCGCACGGTGCTCCGAGTGTTGTCTAACCGAGGGATATGGAGAGTGGATCTGTGCACAGTTCTCCGAGTGTGGTCTAACCGAGGGATACGGAGACCAGAACTGAGCACGGTGCTCCGAGTGTGGTCTAACCGAGGGATACGGAGACCGGAACTGCGCACGGTGCTCCGAGTGTGGTCAAAGTTAGGGATACGGAGACCGGAACTGAGCACAGTGTTCTGAGTGTGGTCTAACCGAGGGATATGCAGACTGCAACTGTGCACGGTACTCCGAGTCTGGTCGAACTGAGGGATACAGTGACCGGAACTGTGCACAGTGCTCAGAGTGTGGTCTAAGCGAGGGATACCTCGACCGGAACTGAGCACAGTGCTCCAAGTGTGGTCTAACTGAGAAATACATAGACCGGAACTATGCACAGTTCTCCGAGTGTGGTCTAACTGAGGGATATGGAGACCGGAACTGTGCACAGTGCTCTGAGTGTGGTCTAACCAATGGTTACAGAGACCAGAACTGTGCACAGTGCTCTGAGTGTGGTCTAACCGAGGGATACGGAGACCGGAACTGTGCACGGAGCTCCGAGTGTGTTCTAACCGAGGTATACGGAGCCCGGAACTGTGCATTGTGCTCCGAGTGTGGTCTAACCCAGGGATATGAAGACCGGTATTGTGCACGGTCCTCCAAGTGTGGTCTAACCGAGGGATACAGAGACCGGAACTGTGCACAGTGTTCTGAATGTGGCCTCACCAAGGCATACGGAGAACGGAACTGTGCACAGTTCTCCGAGTGTGGTCTAACCTAGTGATACATAGACCGGAACTGGGCACAGTGCTCCAAGTGTGGTCTAACTGAGGGATACGGAGACTGGAACTGTGCACAGTGCTCCGAGTGTGGTCTAACCGAGGGATACGGAGACCGGAACTGTGCACGGTGCACCGAGCGTGGTCTAACCGAGTGATACTGTGACCGGAACTGTGCACGGTGCTCCGCGTCTGGTCTAACCCATGGATACGGAGACCGGAACTGTGCACAGTGCTCCGAAAGTGGTCCAACACTGGGATATGGAGACCGGAACTGTGCACAGTGCTCTGAGTGTGGTCTAACCGTGGGATACGGAGACCGGAAATGTGCACGGTGCTCCGAGTGTGGTCTAACCGAGTGATACAGAGACCAGAACTGTGCACGGTGCTCCGAGTGTGGTCTAACCGAGTGATACAGAGACCAGAACTGTGCACGGTGCTCCGAGTGTGGTCGAACTGAGGGATACAGTGACCGGAACTGTGCACGATTCTCCGAGTGTGGTCTAACCGAGGGTTATCTCGACCGGAACTGAGCATCGTGCTAAGAGTCTGGTCTAACTGAGAAATACATAGAACGGAACTATGCACAGTTCTCCGAGTGTGGGCTAACTGAGGGATATGGAGACCGGAACTGTGCACAGTGCTCTGAGTGTGGTCCAAACCGAGGGATACGGAGAACAGAACTGAGCACAGTGCTCCGAGTGTGGTCTAACCGAGGGATACGGTGACCGGAACAGTGCACGGTGCTCCGAGTGTGGTCTAACCGAGGTGTACGGAGACCGGAACTGTGCACGCTGCTCCGAGTGTGGTCTAACCGAGGTATACGGAGACCGAAACTGTGCATTGTGCTCCGAGTGTGGTCTAACCCAGGGATATGAAGACCGGTATTGTGCACGGTGCTCCAAGTGTGGTCTAACCGAGGGATACAGAGACCGGAACTGTGCACAGTGTTCTGAATGTGGCCTCACCAAGGCATACGGAGAACGGAACTGTGCACAGTGCTCCGAGTGTGGTCTAACCTAGTGATACATAGACCGGAACTGGGCACAGTGCTCCAAGTGTGGTCTAACTGAGGGATACGGAGACTGGAACTGTGCACAGTGCTCCGAGTGTGGTCGAACTGAGGGATACAGTGACCGGAACTGTGCACGATTCTCCGAGTGTGGTCTAACCGAGGGATACCTCGACCGGAACTGAGCATCGTGCTAAGAGTCTGGTCTAACTGAGAAATACATAGAACGGAACTATGCACAGTTCTCCGAGTGTGGGCTAACTGAGGGATATGGAGACCGGAACTGTGCACAGTGCTCTGAGTGTGGTCTAACCGAGGGATACGGAGACCAGAACTGCGCACAGTGCTCCGAGTGTGGTCTAACCGAGGTATACGGAGACCGGAACTGTGCATTGTGCTGTGAGTGTGGTCTAACCCAGGGATATGAAGACCGGTATTGTGCACGGTGCTCCAAGTGTGGTCTAACCGAGGGATACAGAGACCGGAACTGTGCACATGGTTCTGAGTGTGGCCTCACCAAGGCATACGGAGACCGGAACTGGGCACAGTGCTCCAAGTGTGGTCTAACTGAGGGATATAGAGACCGGAACTGTGCACAGTGCTCCGAGTGTGGTCTAACCAAGGGATACGGAGACCGGAACTGTGCATTGTGCTCCAAGTGTGGTCGAACTGAGGGATACGGAGACCGGAACTGTGCACAGTGCTCCGAGTGTGGTCTAACCGAGGTGGACGGAGACCGAAACTGTGCATTGTGCTCCGAGTGTGGTCTAACCCAGGGATATGAAGACCTGTATTGTGCACGGTGCTCCAAGTGTGGTCTAACCGAGGGATACAGAGACCGGAACTGTGCACAGTAGTCCAAGTGTGGTCTAACCTAGTGATACAGAGACCGGAACTGGGCACAGTGCTCCAAGTGTGCTCTAACTGAGGGATACGGAGACCGGAACTGTGCACAGTGCTCCGAGTGTGGACTAACCGAGGGATACGGAGACCAGAACTGTGCATTGTGCTCCAAGTGTGGTCTAACCCAGGGATACGGAGACCGGAACTGTGCACAGTGCTCCGAGTGTGGTCTAACCCAGAGATACGGAGACTGGAGCTGTGCACAGTGCTCCAAGTGTGGTCTAACTGAGCGATACGGAAACCGGAACTGTGCACAGTGCTCCGAGTGTAGTCTAACTGAGGGATACGGAGACCGGAAATGTGCACAGTGCTCCAAGCGTGGTCTAACTGAGGGAGACGGAGACCGGAAGAGGGCACAGTGCTCCGAGTGTGGTCTAACTGAGGGATATGGAGACCGGAACTGTGCACTGTGCTGCATGTGTGGTCTAACCGAATGATACAGAGAGCGGAACTGTGCACGGTGCTCCGAGTGTGTTCTAACCGAGGGATATGGAGAGTGGAATTGCGCACGGTGCTCCGAGTGTTGTCTAACCGAGGGATATGGAGAGTGGATCTGTGCACAGTTCTCCGAGTGTGGTCTAACCGAGGGATACGGAGACCAGAACTGAGCACGGTGCTCCGAGTGTGGTCTAACCGAGGGATACGGAGACCGGAACTGCGCACGGTGCTCCGAGTGTGGTCAAAGTTAGGGATACGGAGACCGGAACTGAGCACAGTGTTCTGAGTGTGGTCTAACCGAGGGATATGCAGACTGCAACTGTGCACGGTACTCCGAGTCTGGTCGAACTGAGGGATACAGTGACCGGAACTGTGCACAGTGCTCAGAGTGTGGTCTAAGCGAGGGATACCTCGACCGGAACTGAGCACAGTGCTCCAAGTGTGGTCTAACTGAGAAATACATAGACCGGAACTATGCACAGTTCTCCGAGTGTGGTCTAACTGAGGGATATGGAGACCGGAACTGTGCACAGTGCTCTGAGTGTGGTCTAACCAATGGTTACAGAGACCAGAACTGTGCACAGTGCTCTGAGTGTAGTCTAACCGAGGGATACGGAGACCGGAACTGTGCACGGAGCTCCGAGTGTGTTCTAACTGAGGTATACGGAGCCCGGAACTGTGCATTGTGCTCCGAGTGTGGTCTAACCCAGGGATATGAAGACCGGTATTGTGCACGGTCCTCCAAGTGTGGTCTAACCGAGGGATACAGAGACCGGAACTGTGCACAGTGTTCTGAATGTGGCCTCACCAAGGCATACGGAGAACGGAACTGTGCACAGTTCTCCGAGTGTGGTCTAACCTAGTGATACATAGACCGGAACTGGGCACAGTGCTCCAAGTGTGGTCTAACTGAGGGATACGGAGACTGGAACTGTGCACAGTGCTCCGAGTGTGGTCTAACCGAGGGATACGGAGACCGGAACTGTGCACGGTGCACCGAGCGTGGTCTAACCGAGTGATACTGTGACCGGAACTGTGCACGGTGCTCCGCGTCTGGTCTAACCCATGGATACGGAGACCGGAACTGTGCACAGTGCTCCGAAAGTGGTCCAACACTGGGATATGGAGACCGGAACTGTGCACAGTGCTCTGAGTGTGGTCTAACCGTGGGATACGGAGACCGGAAATGTGCACGGTGCTCCGAGTGTGGTCTAACCGAGTGATACAGAGACCAGAACTGTGCACGGTGCTCCGAGTGTGGTCTAACCGAGTGATACAGAGACCAGAACTGTGCACGGTGCTCCGAGTGTGGTCGAACTGAGGGATACAGTGACCGGAACTGTGCACGATTCTCCGAGTGTGGTCTAACCGAGGGTTATCTCGACCGGAACTGAGCATCGTGCTAAGAGTCTGGTCTAACTGAGAAATACATAGAACGGAACTATGCACAGTTCTCCGAGTGTGGGCTAACTGAGGGATATGGAGAACGGAACTGTGCACAGTGCTCTGAGTGTGGTCTAACCGAGGGATACGGAGAACAGAACTGAGCACAGTGCTCCGAGTGTGGTCTAACCGAGGGATACGGTGACCGGAACAGTGCACGGTGCTCCGAGTGTGGTCTAACCGAGGTGTACGGAGACCGGAACTGTGCACGCTGCTCCGAGTGTGGTCTAACCGAGGTATACGGAGACCGAAACTGTGCATTGTGCTCCGAGTGTGGTCTAACCCAGGGATATGAAGACCGGTATTGTGCACGGTGCTCCAAGTGTGGTCTAAGCGAGGGATACAGAGACCGGAACTGTGCACATGGTTCTGAGTGTGGCCTCACCAAGGCATACGGAGAACGGAACTGTGCACAGTGCTCCGAGTGTGGTCAAACCTAGTGATACAGAGACCGGAACTGGGCACAGTGCTCCAAGTGTGGTCTAACTGAGGGATATAGAGACTGGAACTGTGCACAGTGCTCCGAGTGTGGTCGAACTGAGGGATACAGTGACCGGAACTGTGCACGATTCTCCGAGTGTGGTCTAACCGAGGGATACCTCGACCGGAACTGAGCATCGTGCTAAGAGTCTGGTCTAACTGAGAAATACATAGAACGGAACTATGCACAGTTCTCCGAGTGTGGGCTAACTGAGGGATATGGAGACCGGAACTGTGCACAGTGCTCTGAGTGTGGTCTAACCGAGGGATACGGAGACCAGAACTGCGCACAGTGCTCCGAGTGTGGTCTAACCGAGGTATACGGAGACCGGAACTGTGCATTGTGCTGTGAGTGTGGTCTAACCCAGGGATATGAAGACCGGTATTGTGCACGGTGCTCCAAGTGTGGTCTAACCGAGGGATACAGAGACCGGAACTGTGCACATGGTTCTGAGTGTGGCCTCACCAAGGCATACGGAGACCGGAACTGGGCACAGTGCACCAAGTGTGGTCTAACTGAGGGATATAGAGACCGGAACTGTGCACAGTGCTCCGAGTGTGGTCTAACCAAGGGATACGGAGACCGGAACTGTGCATTGTGCTCCAAGTGTGGTCGAACTGAGGGATACGGAGACCGGAACTGTGCACAGTGCTCCGAGTGTGGTCTAACCGAGGTGGACGGAGACCGAAACTGTGCATTGTGCTCCGAGTGTGGTCTAACCCAGGGATATGAAGACCGGTATTGTGCACGGTGCTCCAAGTGTGGTCTAACCGAGGGATACAGAGACCGGAACTGTGCACAGTAGTCCAAGTGTGGTCTAACCTAGTGATACAGAGACCGGAACTGGGCACAGTGCTCCAAGTGTGCTCTAACTGAGGGATACGGAGACCGGAACTGTGCACAGTGCTCCGAGTGTGGTCTAACCCAGAGATACGGAGACTGGAGCTGTGCACAGTGCTCCAAGTGTGGTCTAACTGAGCGATACGGAAACCGGAACTGTGCACAGTGCTCCGAGTGTAGTCTAACTGAGGGATACGGAGACCGGAAATGTGCACAGTGCTCCAAGCGTGGTCTAACTGAGGGAGACGGAGACCGGAAGAGGGCACAGTGCTCCGAGTGTGGTCTAACTGAGGGATATGGAGACCGGAACTGTGCAATGTGCTGCATGTGTGGTCTAACCGAATGATACAGAGAGCGGAACTGTGCACGGTGCTCCGAGTGTGTTCTAACCGAGGGATATGGAGAGTGGAATTGCGCACGGTGCTCCGAGTGTTGTCTAACCGAGGGATATGGAGAGTGGATCTGTGCACAGTTCTCCGAGTGTGGTCTAACCGAGGGATACGGAGACCAGAACTGAGCACGGTGCTCCGAGTGTGGTCTAACCGAGGGATACGGAGACCGGAACTGCGCACGGTACTCCGAGTGTGGTCAAAGTTAGGGATACGGAGACCGGAACTGAGCACAGTGTTCTGAGTGTGGTCTAACCGAGGGATATGCAGACTGCAACTGTGCACGGTACTCCGAGTCTGGTCGAACTGAGGGATACAGTGACCGGAACTGTGCACAGTGCTGAGTGTGGTCTAAGAGAGGGATACCTCGACCGGAACTGAGCACAGTGCTCCAAGTGTGGTCTAACTGAGAAATACATAGACCGGAACTATGCACAGTTCTCCGAGTGTGGTCTAACTGAGGGATATGGAGACCGGAACTGTGCACAGTGCTCTGAGTGTGGTCTAACCAATGGTTACAGAGACCAGAACTGTGCACAGTGCTCTGAGTGTGGTCTAACCGAGGGATACGGAGACCGGAACTGTGCACGGAGCTCCGAGTGTGTTCTAACCGAGGTATACGGAGCCCGGAACTGTGCATTGTGCTCCGAGTGTGGTCTAACCCAGGGATATGAAGACCGGTATTGTGCACGGTCCTCCAAGTGTGGTCTAACCGAGGGATACAGAGACCGGAACTGTGCACAGTGTTCTGAATGTGGCCTCACCAAGGCATACGGTGAACGGAACTGTGCACAGTGCTCCGAGTGTGGTCTAACCTAGTGATACATAGACCGGAACTGGGCACAGTGCTCCAAGTGTGGTCTAACTGAGGGATACGGAGACTGGAACTGTGCACAGTGCTCCGAGTGTGGTCTAACCGAGGGATACGGAGACCGGAACTGTGCACGGTGCACCGAGCGTGGTCTAACCGAGTGATACTGTGACCGGAACTGTGCACGGTGCTCCGCGTCTGGTCTAACCCATGGATACGGAGACCGGAACTGTGCACAGTGCTCCGAAAGTGGTCCAACACTGGGATATGGAGACCGGAACTGTGCACAGTGCTCAGAGTGTGGTCTAAGCGAGGGATACCTCGACCGGAACTGAGCACAGTGCTCCAAGTGTGGTCTAACTGAGAAATACATAGACCGGAACTATGCACAGTTCTCCGAGTGTGGTCTAACTGAGGGATATGGAGACCGGAACTGTGCACAGTGCTCTGAGTGTGGTCTAACCAATGGTTACAGAGACCAGAACTGTGCACAGTGCTCTGAGTGTGGTCTAACCGAGGGATACGGAGACCGGAACTGTGCACGGAGCTCCGAGTGTGTTCTAACCGAGGTATACGGAGCCCGGAACTGTGCATTGTGCTCCGAGTGTGGTCTAACCGAGGTATACGGAGCCCGGAACTGTGCATTGTGCTGTGAGTGTGGTCTAACCCAGGGATATGAAGACCGGTATTGTGCACGGTCCTCCAAGTGTGGTCTAACCGAGGGATACAGAGACCGGAACTGTGCACAGTGTTCTGAATGTGGCCTCACCAAGGCATACGGAGAACGGAACTGTGCACAGTTCTCCGAGTGTGGTCTAACCTAGTGATACATAGACCGGAACTGGGCACAGTGCTCCAAGTGTGGTCTAACTGAGGGATACGGAGACCGGAACTGTGCACTGTGCTCCGAGTGTGGTCTAACCGAGTGATACTGTGACCGGAACTGTGCACGGTGCTCCGCGTGTGGTCTAACCCATGGATACGGAGACCGGAACTGTGCACAGTGCTCCGAAAGTGGTCCAACACTGGGATATGGAGACCGGAACTGTGCACAGTGCTCTGAGTGTGGTCTAACCGTGGGATACGGAGACCGGAAATGTGCACGGTGCTCCGAGTGTGGTCTAACCGAGTGATACAGAGACCAGAACTGTGCACGGTGCTCCGAGTGTGGTCTAACCGAGTGATACAGAGACCAGAACTGTGCACGGTGCTCCGAGTGTGGTCGAACTGAGGGATACAGTGACCGGAACTGTGCACGATTCTCCGAGTGTGGTCTAACCGAGGGTTATCTCGACCGGAACTGAGCATCGTGCTAAGAGTCTGGTCTAACTGAGAAATACATAGAACGGAACTATGCACAGTTCTCCGAGTGTGGGCTAACTGAGGGATATGGAGACCGGAACTGTGCACAGTGCTCTGAGTGTGGTCTAACCGAGGGATACGGAGAACAGAACTGAGCACAGTGCTCCGAGTGTGGTCTAACCGAGGGATACGGTGACCGGAACAGTGCACGGTGCTCCGAGTGTGGTCTAACCGAGGTGTACGGAGACCGGAACTGTGCACGCTGCTCCGAGTGTGGTCTAACCGAGGTATACGGAGACCGAAACTGTGCATTGTGCTCCGAGTGTGGTCTAACCCAGGGATATGAAGACCGGTATTGTGCACGGTGCTCCAAGTGTGGTCTAAGCGAGGGATACAGAGACCGGAACTGTGCACATGGTTCTGAGTGTGGCCTCACCAAGGCATACGGAGAACGGAACTGTGCACAGTGCTCCGAGTGTGGTCAAACCTAGTGATACAGAGACCGGAACTGGGCACAGTGCTCCAAGTGTGGTCTAACTGAGGGATATAGAGACTGGAACTGTGCACAGTGCTCCGAGTGTGGTCGAACTGAGGGATACAGTGACCGGAACTGTGCACGATTCTCCGAGTGTGGTCTAACCGAGGGATACCTCGACCGGAACTGAGCATCGTGCTAAGAGTCTGGTCTAACTGAGAAATACATAGAACGGAACTATGCACAGTTCTCCGAGTGTGGTCTAACTGAGGGATATGGAGACCGGAACTGTGCACAGTGCTCTGAGTGTGGTCTAACTGAGGGATACGGAGACCAGAACTGCGCACAGTGCTCCGAGTGTGGTCTAACCGAGGTATACGGAGACCGGAACTGTGCATTGTGCTGTGAGTGTGGTCTAACCCAGGGATATGAAGACCGGTATTGTGCACGGTGCTCCAAGTGTGGTCTAACCGAGGGATACAGAGACCGGAACTGTGCACATGGTTCTGAGTGTGGCCTCACCAAGGCATACGGAGACCGGAACTGGGCACAGTGCACCAAGTGTGGTCTAACTGAGGGATATAGAGACCGGAACTGTGCACAGTGCTCCGAGTGTGGTCTAACCAAGGGATACGGAGACCGGAACTGTGCATTGTGCTCCAAGTGTGGTCGAACTGAGGGATACGGAGACCGGAACTGTGCACAGTGCTCCGAGTGTGGTCTAACCGAGGTGGACGGAGACCGAAACTGTGCATTGTGCTCCGAGTGTGGTCTAACCCAGGGATATGAAGATCGGTATTGTGCACGGTGCTCCAAGTGTGGTCTAACCGAGGGATACAGAGACCGGAACTGTGCACAGTAGTCCAAGTGTGGTCTAACCTAGTGATACAGAGACCGGAACTGGGCACAGTGCTCCAAGTGTGCTCTAACTGAGGGATACGGAGACCGGAACTGTGCACAGTGCTCCGAGTGTGGACTAACCGAGGGATACGGAGACCAGAACTGTGCATTGTGCTCCAAGTGTGGTCTAACCCAGGGATACGGAGACCGGAACTGTGCACAGTGCTCCGAGTGTGGTCTAACCCAGAGATACGGAGACTGGAGCTGTGCACAGTGCTCCAAGTGTGGTCTAACTGAGCGATACGGAAACCGGAACTGTGCACAGTGCTCCGAGTGTAGTCTAACTGAGGGATACGGAGACCGGAAATGTGCACAGTGCTCCAAGCGTGGTCTAACTGAGGGAGATGGAGACCGGAAGAGGGCACAGTGCTCCGAGTGTGGTCTAACTGAGGGATATGGAGACCGGAACTGTGCACTGTGCTGCATGTGTGGTCTAACCGAATGATACAGAGAGCGGAACTGTGCACGGTGCTCCGAGTGTGTTCTAACCGAGGGATATGGAGAGTGGAATTGCGCACGGTGCTCCGAGTGTTGTCTAACCGAGGGATATGGAGAGTGGATCTGTGCACAGTTCTCCGAGTGTGGTCTAACCGAGGGATACGGAGACCAGAACTGAGCACGGTGCTCCGAGTGTGGTCTAACCGAGGGATACGGAGACCGGAACTGCGCACGGTACTCCGAGTGTGGTCAAAGTTAGGGATACGGAGACCGGAACTGAGCACAGTGTTCTGAGTGTGGTCAAACCGAGGGATATGCAGACTGCAACTGTGCACGGTACTCCGAGTCTGGTCGAACTGAGGGATACAGTGACCGGAACTGTGCACAGTGCTCAGAGTGTGGTCTAAGCGAGGGATACCTCGACCGGAACTGAGCACAGTGCTCCAAGTGTGGTCTAACTGAGAAATACATAGACCGGAACTATGCACAGTTCTCCGAGTGTGGTCTAACTGAGGGATATGGAGACCGGAACTGTGCACAGTGCTCTGAGTGTGGTCTAACCAATGGTTACAGAGACCAGAACTGTGCACAGTGCTCTGAGTGTGGTCTAACCGAGGGATACGGAGACCGGAACTGTGCACGGAGCTCCGAGTGTGTTCTAACCGAGGTATACGGAGCCCGGAACTGTGCATTGTGCTCCGAGTGTGGTCTAACCCAGGGATATGAAGACCGGTATTGTGCACGGTCCTCCAAGTGTGGTCTAACCGAGGGATACAGAGACCGGAACTGTGCACAGTGTTCTGAATGTGGCCTCACCAAGGCATACGGAGAACGGAACTGTGCACAGTGCTCCGAGTGTGGTCTAACCTAGTGATACATAGACCGGAACTGGGCACAGTGCTCCAAGTGTGGTCTAACTGAGGGATACGGAGACTGGAACTGTGCACAGTGCTCCGAGTGTGGTCTAACCGAGGGATACGGAGACCGGAACTGTGCACGGTGCACCGAGCGTGGTCTAACCGAGTGATACTGTGACCGGAACTGTGCACGGTGCTCCGCGTGTGGTCTAACCCATGGATACGGAGACCGGAACTGTGCACAGTGCTCCGAAAGTGGTCCAACACTGGGATATGGAGACCGGAACTGTGCACAGTGCTCTGAGTGTGGTCTAACCGTGGGATACGGAGACCGGAACTGTGCACGGTGCTCCGAGTGTGGTCTAACCGAGTGATACAGAGACCAGAACTGTGCACGGTGCTCCGAGTGTGGTCTAACCGAGTGATACAGAGACCAGAACTGTGCACGGTGCTCCGAGTGTGGTCGAACTGAGGGATACAGTGACCGGAACTGTGCACGATTCTCCGAGTGTGGTCTAACCGAGGGTTATCTCGACCGGAACTGAGCATCGTGCTAAGAGTCTGGTCTAACTGAGAAATACATAGAACGGAACTATGCACAGTTCTCCGAGTGTGGGCTAACTGAGGGATATGGAGACCGGAACTGTGCACAGTGCTCTGAGTGTGGTCTAACCGAGGGATACGGAGACCAGAACTGCGCACAGTGCTCCGAGTGTGGTCTAACCGAGGTATACGGAGACCGAAACTGTGCATTGTGCTGTGAGCGTGGTCTAACCCAGGGATATGAAGACCGGTATTGTGCACGGTGCTCCAAGTGTGGTCTAAGCGAGGGATACAGAGACCGGAACTGTGCACATGGTTCTGAGTGTGGCCTCACCAAGGCATACGGAGAACGGAACTGTGCACAGTGCTCCGAGTGTGGTCAAACCTAGTGATACAGAGACCGGAACTGGGCACAGTGCTCCAAGTGTGGTCTAACTGAGGGATATAGAGACCGGAACTGTGCACACTGCTCCAAGTGTGGTCTAACCGAGGGATACGGAGACCGGAACTGTGCACAGTGCTCCGAGTGTGGTCTAACCGAGGGATACGGAGACCGGAACTGTGCACAGTGCTCCAAGTGTGGTCTAACCGAGGGATACGGAGACCGGAACTGTGCATTGTGCTCCAAGTGTGGTCGAACTGAGGTGTACGGAGACCGGAAGTGTGCACGGTGCTCCGAGTGTGGTCTAACCGAGGTTTACGGAGACCGGAACTGTGCATTGTGCTCCGAGTGTGGTCTAACCCAGGGATATGAAGACCGGTATTGTGCACGGTGCTCCAAGTGTGGTCTAACCGAGGGATACAGAGACCGGAACTGTGCACAGTTTTCTGAGTGTGGCCTCACTAAGGCATACGGAGAACGAAACTGTGCACAGTGCTCCGAGTGTGGTCTAACGTAGTGATACAGAGACTGGAACTGGGCACAGTGCTCCAAGTGTGGTCTAACCGAGGGATACGGAGACAGGAACTGTGCACAGTGCTCCAAGTGTGGTCTAACCGAGGGATATGGAGACCGGAACTGTGCACAGTGCTCTGAGTGTGGTCTAACCGATGGGTACGGAGACCGGAACTGTGCACAGTGGTCCGAATGTGCTCTAACTGAGGGATATGCAGACCGGAACTGTGCACGGTGCTCCGGGTGTGGTCTAACAGAGTGATACTGTGACCGGAACTGTGCACGGTGCTCCGGGTGTGGTCTAACCGAGTCATACTGTGACCGGAACTGTGCACGGTGCTCCAAGTGTGGTCTAACCCATGGATACGGAGACCGGAACTGTGCACAGTGCTCCGAAAGACGCCTAACAATGGGATATGGAGACCGGAACTGTGCACAGTGCTCCGAGTGTGGTCTAACCGAGGCCTACGGATACCGGAACAGTGCACAGTGCTCCGAGTGTGGTCTAACCGAGGGATACGGAGACCGGAACTGTGCACGGTGCTCTGAGAGCGGTCTAACCGAGGGATACGGAGACCGGAACTGTGCACGGTGCTCCGGGTGTGGTCTAACCGAGGGATACGGAGACCGGAACTGAGCACAGTGCTCCGAGTGTGGTCTAACCGAGGGCTACGGAGACCGGAACTGAGCACAGTGCTCCGAGTGCGGTCGTACCGAGGGATACGGAGACCACAACTTGGCACGGTTCTCCGAGTGTGGTCTAACCGAGGGATATGGAGACCGGAACTGTGCACAGCACTCCAAGTGTGGTCTAACCGAGGAATATGGAGACCAGAACTGTGCACAGTGCTCCGAGTGTGGTCTAACCGAGGGATACACAGACCGGAGCTGAGCACAGTGCTCTGAGTGTGGTCTAAACCATGGATACGGAGACCGGAACTGTGAACAGTGCTCCGAAAGTGGTCTAACACTGGGTTATGGAGACCGGAACTGTGCACAGTGCTCCGAGTGTGGTCTAACTGAGGGATATGGAGACCGGAACTGTGCACTGTGCTGCATGTGTGGTCTAACCGAGGGATACAGAGTGCGGAACTGTGCACGGTGCTCCGAGTGTGTTCTAACCGAGGTTTATGGAGAGTGGAATTGCGCACAGTGCTCCGAGTGTGGTCTAACCGAGGGATACGGAGACCGGAACTGAACACGGTGCTCCGAGTGTCGTCTAACCGAGGGATATGCAGACTGCAACTGTGCACGGTGCTCCGAGTCTGGTCGAACTGAGGGATACAGTGACCGGAACTGTGCACAGTGTTCAGAGTGTGGTCTAAGCGAGGGATACCTCGACCGGAACTGAGCACAGTGCTCCAAGTGTGGTCTAACTGAGAAATACATAGACCGGAGCTATGCACAGTTCTCCGAGTGTGGTCTAACTGAGGGATATGGAGACCGGAACTGTGCACAGTGCTCTGAGTGTGGTCTAACCGAGGGATACGGAGACCGGAACAGTGCACGGTGCTCCGAGTGTGGTCCAACCAAGGTGAACGGAGACCAGAACTGTGCGCAGTGCTCCGAGTGTGGTCTAATCGAGGTATACGGAGCCCGGAACTGTGCATTGTGCTCCGAGTGTGGTCTAACCCAGGGATATGAAGACCGGTATTGTGCACAGTGCTCCAAGTGTGGTCTAACCGAGGGATACAGAGACCGGAACTGTGCACAGTGTTCTGAGTGTGGCCTCACCAAGGCATACGGAGAACGGAACTGTGCACAGTGCTCCGAGTGTGGTCTAACCTAGTGATACAGAGACTGGAACTGGGCACAGTGCTCCAAGTGTGGTCTAACTGAGGGATACGGAGACTGGAACTGTGCACAGTGCTCCGAGTGTGGTCTAACCGAGGGATACGGAGACCGGAACTGTGCACGGTGCACCGAGCGTGGTCTAACCGAGTGACACTGTGACCGGAACTGTGCACGGTGCTCCGAGTGTGGTCTAACCCATGGATACGGACACCGGAACTGTGCACAGTGCTCCAAAAGCGGTCCAACACTGGGATATGGAGACGGGAACTGGGCACAGTGCTCCGAGTGTGGACTAACCGTGGGATATGGAGACCGGAACTGTGCACGGTGCTCCGAGTGTGGTCTAACCGAGTGATACAGAGACCAGAACTGTGCACGGTGCTCCGAGTGTGGTCGAACTGAGGGATACAGTGACCGGAACTGTGCACGATTCTCCGAGTGTGGTCTAACCGAGGGATACCTCGACCGGAACTGAGCATCGTGCTAAGAGTCTGGTCTAACTGAGAAATACATAGAACGGAACTATGCACAGTTCTCCGAGTGTGGGCTAACTGAGGGATATGGAGACCGGAACTGTGCACAGTGCTCTGAGTGTGGTCTAACCGAGGGATACGGAGACCAGAACTGCGCACAGTGCTCCGAGTGTGGTCTAACCGAGGGATAAGGAGACCGGAACTGTGCACGGTGCTCCGAGTGTGGTCTAAGCGAGGGATACCTCGACCGGAACTGAGCACATTTCTCCAAGTGTGGTCTAACTGAGAAATACATAGACCGGAACTATGCACAGTGCTCAGAGTGTGGTCTAACTGAGGGATATGGAGACCGGAACTGTGCACGGTGCTCTGAGTGTGGTTGAACCGAGGGATACGGAAACCGGAACTGTGCACGGTGCTCTGAGTGTGGTCTAACCGAGTGATACAGAGACCAGAACTGTGCATGGTGCTCCGAGTGTGGTCGAACTGAGGGATA
Source organism: Isurus oxyrinchus (assembly GCA_026770705.1). NCBI lineage: Eukaryota > Metazoa > Chordata > Chondrichthyes > Lamniformes > Lamnidae > Isurus > Isurus oxyrinchus. Next base: position 72,020 of record JANJGN010002046.1, read on the forward strand.
CAATGACCGGAACTGTGCACAGTTCTCCGAGTGTGGTCTAACTGAGGGATATGGAGACCGGAACTGTGCACAGTGCTCTGAATGTGGTCTAACCGAGGTGTACGGAGACTGGAACTGTGCACGGTGCTCCGAGTGTGGTCTAACTGAGGGATACGGAAACCGGAACTGTGCACAGTGCTCTGAATGTGGTCTAACCGAGGTATACGGAGACCGGAACTGCGCATTGTGCTCCGAGTGTGGTCTAACCCAGGGATATGAAGACCGGTATTGTGCACGGTGCTCCAAGTGTGGTCTAACCGAGGGATAAAGAGACCGGAACTGTGCACAGTGCTCCGAGTGTGGTCTAACTGAGGGATACAGAGACCGGAACTGTGCACAGTGTTCTGAGTGTGGCCTCACCAAGGCATACGGAGAACTGAACTGTGCACAGTGCTCCGAGTGTGGTCTAACCTAGTTATACAGAGACTGGAACTGGGCACAGTGCTCCGGGTGTGGTCTAACCGAGGGATACGGAGACCGGAACTGTGCACAGTGCTACAAGTGTGGTCTAACCGAGAGATATGGAGACCGGAACTGTGCACGGTGCACTGAGTGTGGACTAACCGAGGGATACGGAGACCGGAACTGTGCACGGTGCTCCAAATGTAGTCTAACCGAGGGATACGGAGACCGGAACTGTGCACGGTGCTCCGAGTGTGGTCTAACCGAGGGATACGGAGACCGGAACTGTGCACAGTGCTATGAGTGCGGTCTAACTGAGGGATACGGAGGCCAGAACTGTGCACGGTGGTCCGAATGTGCTCCAACTGAGGGATATGGAGACCGGAACTGTGCACGGTGCTCCGAGTGTGGTCTAACCCAGGGATATGAAGACCGGTATTGTGCACAGTGCTCCAAGTGTGGTCTAAGCGAGGGATACAGAGACCGGAACTGTGCACATGGTTCTGAGTGTGGCCTCACCAAGGCATACGGAGAACAGAACTGTGCACAGTGCTCCGAGTGTGGTCAAACCTAGTGATACAGAGACCGGAACTGGGCACAGTGCTCCGAGTGTGGTCTAACTGAGGGATATGGAGACCGGAACTGTGCACAGTGCTCCGAGTGTGGTCTAACCGAGGGATACGGAGACCGGAACTGTGCATTGTGCTCCAAGTGTGGTCGAACTGAGGGATACGGAGACCGGAACAGAGCACAATGCTCCAAGTGTGGTCTAACCGACGGGCACGGAGACCTAAACTGTGCACGGTGGACCGAATGTGCTCTAACTGAGGGATATGGAGACCGGAACTGTGCACGGTGCTCCGAGTGTGGTCTAACCGAGGGATACGGAGACCGGAACTGTGCACGGTGCTCCGAGTGTGGTCTAACCGAGTGATACAAAGACCAGAACTGTGCACGGTGCTCCAAGTGTACTCTAACCGAGGGATACAGAGACCGGAACTGTGCACAGTTCTCCGAAAGTGGTCCAACACTGGGATACGGAGACCGGAACTGCGCACAGTGCTACAAGTGTGGTCTAACTGAGGGATACGGAGACTGGAACTGTGCACAGTGCTCCGAGTGTGGTCTTACCGAGGGATACGGAGACCGGAACTGTGCACGGTGCACCGAGCGTGGTCTAACCGAGTGATACTGTGACCGGAACTGCGCACAGTGCTCCAAGTGTGGTCCAACTGATGGATACGGAGACTGGAACTGTGCACAGTGCTCCGAGTGTGGTCTAACCGAGGGATACGGAGACCGGAACTGTGCACGGTGCTCCGAGTGTGGTCTAACCGAGGTATATGGAGACCGGAAATGTGCATTGTGCTCCGAGTGTGGTCTAACCCAGGGATATGAAGACCGGTATTGTGCACGGTTCTCCAAGTGTGGTCTAACCGAGGGATACAGAGACCGGAAATGTGCACAGTTTTCTGAGTGTGGCCTCACCAAGGCATACGGAGAACGGAACTGTGCACAGTGCTCCGAGTGTGGTCTAACGTAGTGATACAGAGACTGGAACTGGGCACAGTGCTCCAAGTGTGGTCTAACCGAGGGATACGGAGACAGGAACTGTGCACAGTGCTCCAAGTGTGGTCTAACCGAGGGATACGGAGACCGGAACTGTGCACAGTGCTCTGAGTGTGGTCTAACCGACGGGTACGGAGACCGGAACTGTGCACAGTGGTCCGAATGTGCTCTAACTGAGGGATATGGAGACTGGAACTGTGCACGGTGCTCCGAGTGTGGTCTAACAGAGTGATACTGTGACCGGAACTGTGCACGGTGCTCCGGGTGTGGTCTAACCGAGTCATACTGTGACCGGAACTGTGCACGGTGCTCCGAGTGTGGTCTAACCCATGGATACGGAGACCGGAACTGTGCACAGTGCTCCGAAAGTGGTCTAACAATGGGATATGGAGACCGGAACTGTGCACAGTGCTCCGAGTGTGGTCTAACCGAGGCCTACGGATACCGGAACAGTGCACAGTGCTCCGAGTGTGGTCTAACCGAGGGATACGGAGACCGGAACTGTGCACGGTGCTCTGAGAGCGGTCTAACCGAGGGATACGGAGACAGGAACTGTGCACAGTGCTCCAAGTGTGGTCTAACCGAGGGATACGGAGACCGGAACTGTGCACAGTGCTCTGAGTGTGGTCTAACCGACGGGTACGGAGACCGGAACTGTGCACAGTGGTCCGAATGTGCTCTAACTGAGGGATATGGAGACTGGAACTGTGCACGGTGCTCCGAGTGTGGTCTAACAGAGTGATACTGTGACCGGAACTGTGCACGGTGCTCCGGGTGTGGTCTAACCGAGTCATACTGTGACCGGAACTGTGCACGGTGCTCCGAGTGTGGTCTAACCCATGGATACGGAGACCGGAACTGTGCACAGTGCTCCGAAAGTGGTCTAACAATGGGATATGGAGACCGGAACTGTGCACAGTGCTCCGAGTGTGGTCTAACCGAGGCCTACGGATACCGGAACAGTGCACAGTGCTCCGAGTGTGGTCTAACCGAGGGATACGGAGACCGGAACTGTGCACGGTGCTCTGAGAGCGGTCTAACCGAGGGATACGGAGACCGGAACTGTGCACGGTGCTCCGAGTGTGGTCTAACCGAGGGATACGGAGACCGGAACTGAGAACAGTGCTCCGAGTGTGGTCTAACCGAGGGATACGGAGACCGGAACTGAGCACAGTGCTCCGAGTGTGGTCTAACCGAGGGATACGGAGACCACAACTTGGCACGGTTCTCCGAGTGTGGTCTAACCGAGGGATACGGAGACCGGAACTGTGCACAGTTCTCCGAGTGTGGTCCAACCGAGGGATACCGAGACCAGAACTTTGCACGGTGCTCTGAGTGTGGACTAACCGAGGGATACGGAGACCGGAACTGTGCACAGTGCTCCAAGTGTGGTCTAACCAAGGGATACGGAGACCGGAACTGTGCACAGTGCTATGGGTGTGGTCTAACTGAGGGATACGGAGGCCAGAACTGTGCACGGTGCTTCTAGTGTGGTCTAACCGAGTGATACTGTGACCGGAACTGTGCTCGGTGCTCCAAGTGTGGTCTAACCCATGGATACGGAGACCGGAACTGTGCACAGTGCTCCGAAAGTGGTCTAACACTGGGATATGGAGACTGGAACTGTGCACAGTGCTCCGAGTGCGGTCTAACCCAGGGATATGAAGACCGGTATTGTGCACGGTTCTCCAAGTGTGGTCTAACCGAGGGATACAGAGACCGGAAATGTGCACAGTTTTCTGAGTGTGGCCTCACCAAGGCATACGGAGAACGGAACTGTGCACAGTGCTCCGAGTGTGGTCTAACGTAGTGATACAGAGACTGGAACTGGGCACAGTGCTCCAAGTGTGGTCTAACCGAGGGATACGGAGACAGGAACTGTGCACAGTGCTCCAAGTGTGGTCTAACCGAGGGATACGGAGACCGGAACTGTGCACAGTGCTCTGAGTGTGGTCTAACCGACGGGTACGGAGACCGGAACTGTGCACAGTGGTCCGAATGTGCTCTAACTGAGGGATATGGAGACTGGAACTGTGCACGGTGCTCCGAGTGTGGTCTAACAGAGGGATACTGTGACCGGAACTGTGCACGGTGCTCCGGGTGTGGTCTAACCGAGTCATACTGTGACCGGAACTGTGCACGGTGCTCCGAGTGTGGTCTAACCCATGGATACGGAGACCGGAACTGTGCACAGTGCTCCGAAAGTGGTCTAACAATGGGATATGGAGACCGGAACTGTGCACAGTGCTCCGAGTGTGGTCTAACCGAGGCCTACGGATACCGGAACAGTGCACAGTGCTCCGAGTGTGGTCTAACCGAGGGATACGGAGACCGGAACTGTGCACGGTGCTCTGAGAGCGGTCTAACCGAGGGATACGGAGACCGGAACTGTGCACGGTGCTCCGAGTGTGGTCTAACCGAGGGATACGGAGACCGGAACTGAGAACAGTGCTCCGAGTGTGGTCTAACCGAGGGCTACGGAGACCGGAACTGAGCACAGTGCTCCGAGTGTGGTCTAACCGAGGGATACGGAGACCACAACTTGGCACGGTTCTCCGAGTGTGGTCTAACCGAGGGATATGGAGACCGGAACTGTGCACAGTGCTCCGAGTGTGGTCTAACCGAGGGATATGGAGACCGGAACTGTGCACAGTGCTCCGAGTGTGGTCTAACCGAGGGATACGGAGACCGGAACTGTGCACAGTTCTCCGAGTGTGGTCCAACCGAGGGATACGGAGACCAGAACTTTGCACGGTGCTCTGAGTGTGGACTAACCGAGGGATACGGAGACCGGAACTGTGCACAGTGCTCCAAGTGTGGTCTAACCAAGGGATACGGAGACCGGAACTGTGCACAGTGCTATGGGTGTGGTCTAACTGAGGGATACGGAGGCCAGAACTGTGCACGGTGCTTCTAGTGTGGTCTAACCGAGTGATACTGTGACCGGAACTGTGCTCGGTTCTCCAAGTGTGGTCTAACCCATGGATACGGAGACCGGAACTGTGCACAGTGCTCCGAAAGTGGTCTAACACTGGGATATGGAGACTGGAACTGTGCACAGTGCTCCGAGTGTGGTCTAACCCAGGGATATGAAGACCGGTATTGTGCACGGTTCTCCAAGTGTGGTCTAACCGAGGGATACAGAGACCGGAAATGTGCACAGTTTTCTGAGTGTGGCCTCACCAAGGCATACGGAGAACGGAACTGTGCACAGTGCTCCGAGTGTGGTCTAACGTAGTGATACAGAGACTGGAACTGGGCACAGTGCTCCAAGTGTGGTCTAACCGAGGGATACGGAGACAGGAACTGTGCACAGTGCTCCAAGTGTGGTCTAACCGAGGGATACGGAGACCGGAACTGTGCACAGTGCTCTGAGTGTGGTCTAACCGACGGGTACGGAGACCGGAACTGTGCACAGTGGTCCGAATGTGCTCTAACTGAGGGATATGGAGACTGGAACTGTGCACGGTGCTCCGAGTGTGGTCTAACAGAGTGATACTGTGACCGGAACTGTGCACGGTGCTCCGGGTGTGGTCTAACCGAGTCATACTGTGACCGGAACTGTGCACGGTGCTCCGAGTGTGGTCTAACCCATGGATACGGAGACCGGAACTGTGCACAGTGCTCCGAAAGTGGTCTAACAATGGGATATGGAGACCGGAACTGTGCACAGTGCTCCGAGTGTGGTCTAACCGAGGCCTACGGATACCGGAACAGTGCACAGTGCTCCGAGTGTGGTCTAACCGAGGGATACGGAGACCGGAACTGTGCACGGTGCTCTGAGAGCGGTCTAACCGAGGGATACGGAGACAGGAACTGTGCACAGTGCTCCAAGTGTGGTCTAACCGAGGGATACAGAGACCGGAACTGTGCACAGTGCTCTGAGTGTGGTCTAACCGACGGGTACGGAGACCGGAACTGTGCACAGTGGTCCGAATGTGCTCTAACTGAGGGATATGGAGACTGGAACTGTGCACGGTGCTCCGAGCGTGGTCTAACAGAGGGATACTGTGACCGGAACTGTGCACGGTGCTCCGGGTGTGGTCTAACCGAGTCATACTGTGACCGGAACTGTGCACGGTGCTCCGAGTGTGGTCTAACCCATGGATACGGAGACCGGAACTGTGCACAGTGCTCCGAAAGTGGTCTAACAATGGGATATGGAGACCGGAACTGTGCACAGTGCTCCGAGTGTGGTCTAACCGAGGCCTACGGATACCGGAACAGTGCACAGTGCTCCGAGTGTGGTCTAACCGAGGGATACGGAGACCGGAACTGTGCACGGTGCTCTGAGAGCGGTCTAACCGAGGGATACGGAGACCGGAACTGTGCACGGTGCTCCGAGTGTGGTCTAACCGAGGGATACGGAGACCGGAACTGAGAACAGTGCTCCGAGTGTGGTCTAACCGAGGGCTACGGAGACCGGAACTGAGAACAGTGCTCCGAGTGTGGTCTAACCGAGGGATACGGAGACCACAACTTGGCACGGTTCTCCGAGTGTGGTCTAACCGAGGGATATGGAGACCGGAACTGTGCACAGTGCTCCGAGTGTGGTCTAACCGAGGGATATGGAGACCGGAACTGTGCACAGTGCTCCGAGTGTGGTCTAACCGAGGGATACGGAGACCGGAACTGTGCACAGTTCTCCGAGTGTGGTCCAACCGAGGGATACGGAGACCAGAACTTTGCACGGTGCTCTGAGTGTGGACTAACCGAGGGATACGGAGACCAGAACTGTGCACAGTGCTCCAAGTGTGGTCTAACCAAGGGATACGGAGACCGGAACTGTGCACAGTGCTATGGGTGTGGTCTAACTGAGGGATACGGAGGCCAGAACTGTGCACGGTGCTCCGAGTGTGGTCCTACCGAGTGATACTGTGACCGGAACTGTGCTCGGTGCTCCAAGTGTGGTCTAACCCATGGATACGGAGACCGGAACTGTGCACAGTGCTCCGAAAGTGGTCTAACACTGGGATATGGAGACTGGAACTGTGCACAGTGCTCCGAGTGTGGTCTAACCGAGGCTTACGGATACCGGAACTGTGCACAGTGCTCCGAGTGTGGTCCAACCGTGGGATACGGAGACCGGAACTGTGCACAGTGCTCTGAGTGTGGTTTAACCGAGGGATACGGAAACCGGAACTGTGCACGGTGCTCCGAGTGTGGTCTAACCGAGTGATACAGAGACCAGAACTGTGCATGGTGCTCCGAGTGTGGTCGAACTGAGGGATACAGTGACCGGAACTGTGCACAGTTCTCCGAGTGTGGTCTAACTGAGGGATATGAAGACCGGAACTGTGCAAAGTGCTCTGAATGTGGTCTAACCAAGGTGTACGGAGACCGGAACTGTGCACGGTGCTCCGAGTGTGGTCTAACCGAGGTATACGGAGACCGGAACTGTGCATTGTGCTCCGAGTGTGGTCTAACCCAGGGATATGAAGACCGGTATTGTGCACGGTGCTCCAAGTGTGGTCTAACCGAGGGATACAGAGACCGGAACTGTGCACAGTGCTCTGAGTGTGGCCTCACCAAGGCATACGGAGAACGGAACTGTGCACAGTGCTCCGAGTGTGGTCTAACGTAGTGATACAGAGACTGGAACTGGGCACAGTGCTCCGAGTGTGGTCTAACCGAGAGATACGGAGACCGGAACTGTGCACAGTGCTACAAGTGTGGTCTAACCGAGAGATATGGAGACTGGAACTGTGCACGGTGCTCTGAGTGTGGACTAACCGAGGGATACGGAGACCGGAACTGTGCACGGTACTCCAAATGTAGTCTAACCGAGGGATACGGAGACCGGAACTGTGCACGGTGCTCCGAGTGTGGTCTAACCGAGGGATACGGAGACCGGAACTGTGCACAGTGCTATGAGTGCGGTCTAACTGAGGGATACGGAGGCCAGAACTGTGCACGGTGGTCCGAATGTGCTCCAACTGAGGGATATGGAGACCGGAACTGTGCACGGTGCTCCGAGTGTAGTCTAACCCAGGGATATGAAGACCGGTATTGTGCACGGTGCTCCAAGTGTGGTCTAACCGAGGGATACAGAGACAGGAACTGTGCACAGTTTTCTGAGTGTGGCCTCACCAAGGCATACGGAGACCGGAACTGTGCACAGTGCTCCGAGTGTGGTCTAACCGAGGGATACGGAGACCGGAACTGTGCATTGTGCTCCAAGTGTGGTCGAACTGAGGTATACGGAGACCGGAACAGAGCACAGTGCTCCAAGTGTGGTCTAACCGACGGGCACGGAGACCGGAACTATGCACGGTGTACCGAATGTGCTCTAACTGAGGGATATGGAGACCGGAACTGTGCACGGTGCTCCGAGTGTGGTCTAACCGAGGGATACGGAGACCGGAACTGTACACGGTGCTCCGAGTGTGGTCTAACCGAGGGATACGGAGACCAGAACTGTGCACAGTGCTCCGAGTGTGGTCTAACCAAGGGATACGGAGACCACAACTGTGCACAGTGCTCCGAGTGTGGTCTAACCGAGGGATACAGAGACCAGAACTGTGCATAGTGCTCCGAGTGTGGTCTAACCGAGGGATACGGAGACCGGAACTGTGCACAGTGCTCCGAGTGTGTTCTAACCGAGGGATACGGATTATGGAACTGTGCACGGTGATCCGAGTGTGGTCTAACTGAGGGATACGGATTATTGAACTGTGCACGGTGCTCCGAGTGTGGTCTAACTGAGGGATACGGAGACTGGAACTGTGCACGGTGCTCCGAGGGTGGTCTAACTGAGGGATACGGAGACTGGAACTGTGCACGGGGCTCCGAGTGTGGTCTAACCGATGGATACGGAGACCGGAACTGCGCACGGTGCTCCGAGTGTGGTCTAACTGAGGGATACGGAGACTGGAACTGTGCACGGTGCTCCGAGTGTGGTGTAACCCAGGGATACAGAGACCGGAACTGTGCATGGTGCTCCGAGTGTTGTCGAACCGAGGGATACGGAGACCGGAACTGTGCACGGTGCTCCGAGTGTGGTCTAACTGAGGGATACGGATTATGGAACTGTGCACGGTGCTCCGGGTGTGGTCTAACCGAGGGATACGGAGATCGGAACTGGGCACAGTGCTCCAAGTGTGGTCTAACCGAGGGATACGGAGCCTGGAACTGTGCACAGTGCTCCAAGTGTGGTCTAACTGAGGGATACGGAGACCGGAACTGTGCACAGTGCTCCAAGTGTGGTCTAACCGAGGGATACGGAGACCGGAACTGTGCACGGTGCTCCGAGTGTGGTCTAACCAAGGGATACGGAGACCGGAACTGTGCACGGTGCTCCGAGTGTGGTCTAACTGAGGGATACGGAGACCGGAACTGTGCACAGTGCTCCGAGTGTGGTCTAACCGAGGGATACGGAGACCGGAACTGTGCAAAGTGCTCCGAGTGTGGTCTAACCGAGGGATACGGAGCCTGGAACTGTGCACAGTGCTCCGAGTGTGGTCTAACTGAGGGATACGGAGACCGGAACTGTGCACAGTGCTCCAAGTGTGGTCTAACCGAGGGATACGGAGACCGGAACTGTGCACGGTGCTCCAAGTGTGGTCTAACCGAGGGATACGGAGACCGGAACTGTGCACGGTGCTCCGAGTGTGGTCTAACTGAGGGATACGGAGACCGGAACTGTGCAAAGTGCTCCGAGTGTGGTCTAACCGAGGGATACGGAGACCGGAACTGTGCAAAGTGCTCCGAGTGTGGTCTAACTGATGCTGGATAGAAGTTTAAAAGAGGTTTAAATCCCATCTCTCCTTCCTTCACCCCTGTGCTTGGTTTGATCTTTTTCTGGCCTTGTTAAGCCTGTCTTTACTTTCAATTCTTTCCGGGGTTAGTTCCAATAATTTTCACTGCTTCCCTCGAGCACGCACGTGCCTGCTCATCTCACCGCAGCCGGGACTCCTGAATATTTCCAGGGCTGGGACACCACGTCTATCCCTCACTGCCTGCAAGTCGGCGGCTGGACTCAGGAGGGAGACAAAGACCAGCACTTCATCCCGTCTCACGGAACTGATTTCCAATGCTATCACCTGGAATAACTCAGCCAGGTCCGGCAGCATCGGCGGAGAACTCTAGTCCTGTCGAAGGGTCACGAGGACTCGAAACCTCAACTCTTTTCTTCTCCGCCGATGCTGCCGGACCTGCTGAGTTTTTCCAGGTAATTCTGTTTGTGTTTTGGATTTCCAGCATCCGCAGTTTTCTTTGTTTTAAATTTCAAATGGTGTTCTCTCACTGAGGTGAGGTTTCAGCTAGCATGAGATCCGGACAGGGACCGGTGTCTATCAAACCCCTCTCCCCCTCTCAGGGAGATATCTGTACACTGACTGGTGTCTCTCAGTCCCTCTCTCTCAGGGAGATATCTGTACACTGACTGGGGTCTCTCAGTCCCTCTCTCTCAGAGAGATATCTGTAAACTGACTGGTGTCTCTCAGTCCCTCTCTCTCGGAGATATCTGTACACTGACTGGTGTCTCTCAGTCCCTCTCTCTCAGTGAGATATCTGTACACTAACTGGTGTCTCTCAGTCCCCTCTCTCTCTCAGGGAGATATCTGTACACTGACTGGTGTCTCTCAGTCCCTCTCTCTCAGGGAGATGTCTGTAAACTGACTGGTGTCTCTCAGTCCCTCTCTCTCAGGGAGATATCTGTACACTGACTGGTGTCTCTCAGTCCCCTCTCTCTCAGGGAGATAGCTGTACACTGACTGGTGTCTCTCAGTCCCTCTCTCTCTCAGGGAGATATCTGTAAACTGACTGGTGTCTCTCAGTCTCTCTCTCTCTCAGGGAGATATCTGTACACTGACTGGTTCTCTCTGACCCCTCTCTCTCTCAGGGACATATCTGTACACTGACTGGTGTCTCTCAGTCTCTCTCTCTCTCAGGGAGATATCTGTACACTGACTGGTTTCTCTCAGTCCCTCTCTCTCTCTCTCTCAGAGAGATATCTGTACACTGACTGGTGTCTCTCAGTCCCTCTCTCTCGGAGATATCTGTACACTGACTGGTGTCTCTCAGTCCCTCTCTCTCAGAGATATCTGTACACTGACTGGTGTCTTACAGTTCCTCTCTGTCAGGGAGATATCTGTACACTGACTGGTGTCTCTCAGTCCCATTCTCTCTCTCTCAGGGAGATATCTGTCCACTGACTGGTGTCTCTCAGTCCCTCTCTCTCAGGGAGATATCTGTACACTGACTGATGTCTCTCAGTCCCTCTCTCTCAGGGAGATATCTGTACACTGACTGGTGTCTCTCAGTCCCTCTCTCTCAGGGAGATATCTGTACACTGACTGGTGTCTCTCAGTCTCTCTCTCTCAGGGAGATATCTGTACACTGACTGGTGTCTCTCAGTCCCTCTCTCTCAGGGAGATATCTGTACACTGACTGGTGTCTCTCAGTCCCCTCTCTCTCTCAGGGAGATATCTGTACACTGACTGGTGTCTCTCAGTCCCTCTCTCTCGGAGATATCTGTACACTGACTGGTGTCTCTCAGTCCCTCTCTCTCAGTGAGATATCTGTACACTAACTGGTGTCTCTCAGTCCCTCTCTCTCTCAGGGAGATATCTGTACACTGACTGGTGTCTCTCAGTCCCCCTCTCTCTCTCAGGGAGATATCTGTACACTGACTGGTGTATCTCAGTCTCTCTCTCTCAGGGAGATATCTGTACACTGACTGGTGTCTCTCAGTCCCTCTCTCTCAGGGAGATATCTGTACACTGACTGGTGTCTCTCAGTCCCCTCTCTCTCAGGGAGATATCTGTACACTGACTGGTGTCTCTCAGTCCCCTCTCTCTCAGAGAGATATCTGTACACTGACTGGTGTCTCTCAGTCCCTCTCTCTCAGGGAGATATCTGTACACTGACAAGTGCCTCTCAGTCCCCTCTCTCTCAGGGAGATATCTGTACACTGACTGGTGTCTCTCAGTCTCTCTCTCTCAGGGAGATATCTGTACACTGACTGGTGTCTCTCAGTCCCTCTCTCTCAGGGAGATATCTGTACACTGACTGGTGTCTCTCAGTCCCCTCTCTCTCTCAGGGAGATATCTGTACACTGACTGGTGTCTCTCAGTCCCTCTCTCTCGGAGATATCTGTACACTGACTGGTGTCTCTCAGTCCCTCTCTCTCAGTGAGATATCTGTACACTAACTGGTGTCTCTCAGTCCCTCTCTCTCTCAGGGAGATATCTGTACACTGACTGGTGTCTCTCAGTCCCCCTCTCTCTCTCAGGGAGATATCTGTACACTGACTGGTGTATCTCAGTCTCTCTCTCTCAGGGAGATATCTGTACACTGACTGGTGTCTCTCAGTCCCTCTCTCTCAGGGAGATATCTGTACACTGACTGGTGTCTCTCAGTCCCCTCTCTCTCAGGGAGATATCTGTACACTGACTGGTGTCTCTCAGTCCCCTCTCTCTCAGAGAGATATCTGTACACTGACTGGTGTCTCTTAGTCCCTCTCTCTCAGGGAGATATCTGTACACTGACAAGTGCCTCTCAGTCCCCTCTCTCTCAGGAAGATATCTGTACACTGACTGGAGTCTCTCAGTCCCCTCTCTCTCAGGGAGATATCTGCACACTGACTGGTGTCTCTCAGTCCCTCTCTCTCAGGGAGATATCTGTACACTGACTGGTATCTCTCAGTCCCTCTCTCTCAGAGAGATATCTGTACACTGACTGGTGTCTCTCAGTCCCTCTCTCTCTCAGGGAGATATCTGTACACTGACTGGTGTCTCTCAGTCCCTCTCTCTCTCATTGAGATATCTGTACACTGACTGGTGTCTCTCAGTCCCTCTCTCTCAGAGAGATATCTGTACACTGACTGGTGTCTCTCAGTCCCTCTCTCTCAGGGAGATATCTGTACACTGACTGGTGTCTCTCAGTCCCCTCTCTCTCTCAGGGAGATATCTGTACACTGACTGGTGTCTCTCAGTCCCCTCACTCTCAGGGAGATATCTGTACACTGAC